>BSSO01000855.1:0-28095 GCA_030267885.1 Mesembryanthemum crystallinum
TAGGTAAAGGAGGGCGATCCCTAGGCTATCCCATCTCAGGTAAAGGCCTTGGAGCAAGTGGCTATGCATTTGAGGGGAGCCGTAAGAGGAAAGGAAAACCCCCCAAATGTCCCTAATGGATGGTGGTGGCGGAATATCACCAACAAGAATACCACTAGACCAACCTAGGTTGGTTTAAGAAAAGGCAATCGCTTGATTAGAATGATTGCTATCAATTTCACAAATTTTTCGATACACCTTCATTAGTGTATGATGAACAAAATTGAACTTAAGTAAACTATTATTGTTACCATTCAAATCTTAAATATTAATTATTTTTAAACTTGTTTTGAACTAGTATCTCATACTTGTGTTATTAATCACTAAATATTACTCCCTCCGTCCACTCTAAAAGTTGTCAAACCATTTTTGCACAAATTTTAAGAAACAAAAATAAAGGTTTATTTTTTCAATTATGTCATTTCAAATGGAGGGTAGAGAGAGAGAGAGAGAGAGAGAGAGAGAGAGAGAGAGAGAGAGAGATAAAATTAAAAATTGAAGAGAGTGGTAGATAGTGGATACAGAGAGAAAGAAAGAGGGATTAAAAAAATCAGTTTTCTTTTTGGAGTTGGTTGATTATGAGTTTTTAATTATTTAAAGTAGAAAATGGATGGGTATTATGGAGAGGATTGTGTGTAAAATTTGGTTTGTAAACATTTGAAATAGATTTAATTTTAGATGGTTTGACAACATTTAGAATTAATGAAGGGAGTAAATAGTAAATACTACTAAAGAAAAAACAGTAAATATAAAGGAAAAAAATGCAAAATCACAAATTGGGTTTTTTTTTTTGGGGGGGTGGGGGGGGGGGGTGGGTGGGTGGCTAATTAGGCCCATCGGCTTTATAATTAGTATGAGGGAAATGGTAAATAAGGATTCGAACACAAATTGGGTTTGAATTGTAAATAATGGATTAAAAAGGAATGAAACAAAAATGGAGGCTAAAGTTACGTAGTGCAACTTGAATAGAAAAACATAGATACGGATTGTAGGGGTTAGTTTTTCAAAGGTCAAATTTTTTTCGCTAAGAAAGAGGGCTAAAGCCACTACATAATAATCATTCTACTAAACGAGATGCTTATGACATCATCCTTAAGGATGTTCTTAACTCCTCCAGGTGGAGTATCAAAACTCAACACTCAAGTTTTTAAATCAATCATATATTTTATTTTTATTTTTTGGCAAATGTCAAGCTGGCAACAATGTTTTCTCATACCATACATGAAAAATACTACTGTTATTTATTACTTTGTTCAAAGCCTTTTAAATAAATTAAGGTAGTGTTTGGATCATGAATTTGATTTCAAAATTCAGGAATCAAAATACTGCATTTGAAATTCTAGAATTCAAATCCAATTCTGATGTTTGGGTATTCATATAATTTCAATTCAGGAATTTGAAGTACAATTCTGATGTTTGGCTATTAATAGAATTTCATAGAATTTTGAAAATCCAATTTTTTTATTAATGAAATGATGGAGTTTATCATTCAATTACCACTTATCTATATCTTATCTTTCTCTCCAATCTATAAGCTCTCCATGGGAAACAATTATCCTTTCAATAATCTATCGCTTCATTTATGGTGACTCATCAAGAACAGAGCACCTAAAACTCAGATCACAGATATAGCCCTAAAAGATGGCAAGAGACAAAAATTGCAGCATAGGTAACTCAAATTTGCAATATTGCAGTAGTAAAATCCTCATGTAACATCAACAATGGTATCTAGAAAACCTAGATTTGACCAAAAAATGAGAAACCCTGGTTAATGAAAAGGAGAGATAACAGGGAAGAGAGAAAAAGAGAAAGCAATTAAAAGAAGAAAAAAAACGAAACCAGATAGATAATGTTGCAGGCCGTTCGCAGATAGGAGAGAGAGTAAATCGCTTCAATTTTGCCTCCAATTGACAAAGGCGAAGTAGATATGAGCAGATTGAACATAGAATATTGAACATGAGATGAAGATGAGAAGAGTTGAGCTCTAATTTTCCTTGCAAGATGAGCTTCAATGGAGGTTGTTGGAGGAGCTTCAATGGAGAAGTATTGATAGAGATACGAGCGTGAAATTCTGAGATAGCTAATGGCGAGATGTGGGAAGAGAGAGAAAATATAGTTGAGTTGGTTTATAAAGGCTTTTGGGCTTGGGCTCGGATTTCAAATGACAGGTCTAACCTAGGTATTTGAAATGCTATATTTTGTGCTCATCCAAATTCTGGAGGAATTTGATCCAATTCCAAATACAAATTCAAACATGTACGCAAACAATGAATTTGGGCCAAATCCAGGATTTCAAATGAAATCATGGTTTCCAAACAGGCCATAAAGGAATTCCTACAATCCAGATAAAAATATTGCTTCTTCTCAATCACTGTGCATCTCATTATCACACCAAAATCCCTAAAAGAAGAGTCTCAATCTGTTTTTGGAGTTCTTTTTGTTTCCTCTTTCCTATATTTTCCATCACAATAGTAGTCCTCTTTTTGCTTTCTTTACTTTTAGTTGTTTTCCTATTACATTTATGTTTTTCCTCCAAAGGCTCTTGCACCAAAGGAAGAGTTTCAGCGGTAAGTTGGTTTCATATTGTTATAAATTGTTCAACAAGTAACACCACTTTGGACATGGATAACCAGAATAATGAAATCAACGTTGTTCTAAGTGGCACCTACAATTCATATATTCATGTCAACATCGAACATAATCACATACCTTTCAAGATGAACCAACGGAAGTCTCAATATAGCCACATTCAATTAACACCTCGAACTAATACTTGACCAAAGGCTCGAAAGCCCAAGAAAAGTCAAACTCTAATCCGACATTCATATACCTAAATAGCCTTGTTGAGCCAAGACTCGAAACTCAGCAAGAAGACATCCCACAGTCGTCCAACCACAAAACAAAGAGGGAGGGTGGTGAAATTGACTCATCCAAAGCAGCCACATTTGGTGACCTCAACACTTTGAAGCCTTGAAAGGTCACCTAGCCGAACGATCCTAAAATCGGGTCATTCTGGTCCGCAACACAACCATGACGATAAACAAGAAATCAGAAGAAAACCAAATAACAGGACCTAAATGTTGGCAAGTTGGCACCTTGACCGGTAGCTCGACAACCCCAAAACCAAACAAACCAAATGAGAAGGAGAAGTCAGAGCAACATGAATATGCTCATATTTCATTAGTGAAAGTGTGTTTTCTTACCATTTGTTAAAAGTTCAAGAGTACGACATGTTAACTGTAATAATTATGGCTACCACATGTATTTCGTCAAAGTTCAGGCGCACCTTAGTAATTTTCCATATTTTTTATGTTTATGGGAAGTTTTTAATAAATTGAGAGAGTATTATTTTATTTTTTTATTTTTTTGAAAAGACAAGATAACCAGATTAACCTCCGCGCGAGCTTATCCTAAGTGTGTTTCACCAACAGATTGGTGAGGGATGACTCGTTATGAAATTGACTAACAGAACAAATGCAACAAGCTTACAACTTACAATTGAAACTAAAACTACAGCAACAAATCAAACTAAAAGAAACCAGAACAGCTTATGAAAACTTCAACTGCGGCTCCTGCATCTTCATCATCAGAGTCTTCAACCCCAACAAATAGGACAAAAAACAGCCAAAAGAACTTCGTCATCTGCCCCAATTTGTACTAAAGTGGCATCCAAGTTTGTCTAAAGCATAAACGTATGACACAAAAGACTTAAGCAATCACCAATACAGAAACCCCATATAAAGGAAACACTTGAGAGCAAATTGGGGAAAGCAGTAGCTGAGAAAGGGAAATAACTCAAAAAGCATATATGAAGAGCTCCTCTGATGCCCCACAACACCTGCCTTCCTATACCCTCTCCATCTACGCCACAAATTTAGGGGAAAATCACAAAGTTCCATGAAACTAGAAGGAAACACGAGAGATAATCAACAACAAAGGTCGAAAATCAAACGGAAAGAACGAAGACGATCACCAAAAATGAATCACCTATGGCGGAGGAGATTACGGACACCCTCATCAAAATGCAAAGACAATCACAGGAGCACAAACTGAACCTTAGATTTTCAACCCCGATCAAGATCTTCAATGGGACATTCCAATATGAAACCACCTAAGAGGAAGGGAAACACGCACTCAAACTGAAAGAACGAAGGCGATCGCCAAAAAGGAATCACCTGTAGCAGAGAAGATTACGGATATAAGAGCACAAACGAAACCCTTGAAATCCAACCCCGATCAAGATCGTCAATGGGACATTCCAATAGGTAACCGCCTAAGAGGAAGACAAAGACGCACTCCTCGAACAATCGAAAGAACCCCATAGAAAAACAACCTATCAACCAAAGCAAGAAAAGGGAAAGCAAAGAAGATGGGATTTGAAAAGGGGGTGGCGGATTAAGGCTAGGCTGGGTTTAAGTTTTTCTAGGGTATATGCTAAAAAGGGGAAAATGCTCGATTTTCTATAAAGATGGATGAGCCCCTCTCTCTATAAAAACTATTGAGAGAATACTAATATGAATATGCTTATATTTTTTACGAATTATTTTGTTAAAAAAAGAGAATTTTAAAAAAAAAAAAAATTCAAAATGTCATTCTTGCTTGCCATTTTCCTGTACCCTTTTCAATATCCGTTTTTACTTCCATACTCTGTGTAACACAATATAGCTAAATATATAAACTCATTCCAAAAAGAAAAAATTGTCAGAAGCCAACTTTTAAAAGTCGAGTTTTTTTATCAAGCCACCTTATATATTTTTTTTTTTAAACAAAAGCATCTTAAGTTTTACTTTTGTCCTAACCGCACCACCTTATGGTTTTTTTCCAGTGAAAAAACAATGTGAATTGACATTTTTACCCCCACACTTTCTACATGTGCTTAACTTAAGGCTAATTACTCGAATTATATTCTCCTCTTATCTCGTAACAAAAACAGAAGATTTATTAAGGTGAAAAAGCCAAAAAGACATCATAAAATGAATAGGGCTGAAAGAAAACACAAAATGATTTAGTTAATTAGCCTTAAGAGAAGCATGTGTAGAAGCTGTGAGTGCAAAACGGTCATTTCACGTTGTTTTTTCGCCGGAAAAAATCATAACGTGGTGTGAGCAGGACGCAAGTAAAAGTTAAGGTGGTTTTGTTTCAAAAAAATTATATAAGGTGACTCGATAAAAAACTCGACTTTTAAAAGGAGGTTTCTAACAATTTTTTCTTCCAAAAATTCAACAAAATTTCCCCAAATAAGTGGACAACTGAATCTGTTGACTTAATTGTACAAATTTGTATACAGTCGCATAACAATATCCAAACCAAGTTCGATTAAGCTAGGGCATCCAAAATAACATTTACAAGGCTACACTACTAATTACATAAAGTCAAACTCTAACATTTTAACCAACTATGATTTACTATAATGGCACAACTAGTGACAACTCCCAAAATCTAGTTGTTGCGCTTCTATAAATCACCTAGGATCATTATAACACTTAATTACTACGCGAATGGCCTCACATGCTCCATGTCCATCATGTTCATAACCTGTGAAAAACAAAAACATTATCAAACATTAGCCAAACTATTAACCATTACTCCACCATTTAAAACGGTTTGGAAATCCCTTCAGAAAATGGAGATGACATTTTGTTTTCTTTCTTTTTTTTTTTTTTTTTTTTTGAAAGGGCAAGAAAGTTAGGGTAGGAGATTAGCCTAAGTGTCTTCACTAACCAACTGGTAAAAAAAATAAAAATAAAATAAAAAAATAATATGGTGAGAGACGGGTCGAAATGAATTCGACTACCAGGAGCAGAAGCAGATACAACTACTAAAACTTATACTACTACAATGTTGAACAAAAAGAAACATGAACAAACAAAATCTTCAACTTCTGCTCATGAAACATTTTCTTCAACAACAACAACAACAAAAACATCATCACCTTCCACTTTTATTGCTTCCCAGCAACATCCAAGCTTGGCTAAAGCATAAAAGAATGAAACTAATGGACCCAGTGAAAACAACCCATGAACACCAAATTGGGGAGAGCAAATCCTGAAAAGGGGAAGTAGACTTTAAACACGATGCTAGAACCAAGGAGAAATTACTACCAGAACAAGGTATGCTTCAAGTGAAAGCCTGAAATCGAATAAAAATTCGATGGCAATCACCAGGACCTCGAAATTGGGAAAGAGTGGGGATGAAATCGCAACGAATTTATCCATCACAGCCATCGTCTTCCCCCACTCGAACAACCCCCACCATGCCCCGCCTCAGACGTAACCCCGGAATAGTCGCAATGGAAGTATTACATGCCTTTGCAAGTCATAACAAGGCCCCGCTTGGATTGGGAGTAAAAATTAGGGAGGTATGGATAAAATTAAAGGGTAAAAGTGGAAGATAGAGGTGGTAGTTGGGGAAAGATTATGGTGAAAGGAGGAATAGGAAGGATATAGAGGGAGGAAAACTCACCCTCATGGAGTGGTGGGTAATTGTTTCCCCCCTACATCCTTCCTTTTTCTCCTTCTCTCACCATAATTTTTTCCTCATCACCATCTCCAACGATCACTTTTGCCATTTAATTTCCTCCAATTAGCCCTCTAATCCCCCCCCCCCAATCCAAGCGAGCCCTAAGCCTAAGCATCTCTCTTACTCTTACTATATCACCATAAACAAAAGGAAAAACAGGTGATTCAGTATCTTCATTACTGAAAAATGAGGATGAGATGGCAATACTGTAAAAGCCTTTGAAAACTCTTTCCATGCTATGTGTAGATTATACATTCAAGAATTCACCAATACTACCATGACTAATAATCACATCATGCTGATTGTATAATTATTGCTGTCGAGTTTAATTTATCCTTGTTAACTCAATGGTCTTAAACTCTTAATGAACTTATACTTTTAAACACATCTTACTTTAACATGCCACAAGGGAATTAGGTTTCTAGGGGTATCACTTCTAGGGTATAATCAAATTTCTTGACTATTTTGAGGGCCGAAACTCATACGGATGTCTCCCAAAACTCCTCTGCAATACCCATAGATGCCTAACTATTAAAAACACACATGAATCACCCTTCTTCACTTCTCAGCACATGAACTCTTTCATTTTCTTAAGGTATTATCTCCGTTTAAAACAAGCAATGTTAGTATCCTTTCACATTAAGTTGACTTGACATTTTACCAATTTATTCACTAAGACATGCATTCAAGCTATCTTAATAGATTTCACGATTTATCTAAAACATATTCTCTTATTTTATAGCAACATCAAGTCTTGAACATATTTTGTTAGTTCTAGACAGCATATAGCAAGTAGTAATTTCCTTAATTTAGGTTATGAAAATTTCAATATCCTCCACTTAACCAGTACTTGATAAAGGGCAAGCAAAATAATGGAAAGAAACTCACGTAAGATATATACTTCTTAGCAAACTAAAACCAACTAATTCATATACTCTTCTATTCAAATCCATAATTGCTCTCATAATTTCATTACTCACACTTCACACATACTAAATAAAATACAAGTACAATCTACTTTCAATGCCATAGGATCTCCATAACCTCAATGCATACATAACATTATCCAGCACATTATATGCGCAAAATTATGTTTCAAAACGGGAATCATATGTTAGTAGACATAATGGTTACCCAAGAGCGATTTTCTCCTCCCATTAGCAATGCCAACTAGGTAACAAATAGAACTATAAAATCAGTAAACTAAACATTAATAATTGCTACTTATATTTACAGATTTACTAACAATAACAATTAACTAATCTAATCCCTAATCTAATTCATTTAATCTACAGGCCAAAGACTATCAACTGCAGGGAACTAGGGCTCATGTTTGATCTTGGGGACAGGCAAGTCCGGAGACATTGCTAGAGGTGGTGTGTGGTGCTGTGTGCCTGTGTGGTGCTGTGCGCCTGTGTGGTAGCTTGTTTGGCAGCGGTGGAGCGCTGAGTAGCTGTTGCTACTACAGCTGTGCATCTGCTGCTGTTCTCGACGGGGACAAAGAGAAGAGAGAAGAGGAGGGGCGGCTGGCAGGCTACTGCCCGTGGGTGGAATGAAAGTGTTGCTCGTGGTGCTGGGTGGCAGGGCAGAAAGGTAGAGAAGTAAGGAGTGAGAGACTTGAGGGAGAGGAGTGAGAGACAGAGAGAGCTGACATTGAGAGGGGGAAGGGAGAGGCGGGGAAAGGGGAAAGGGGCTTTCTTTAATGAAGGACTCCCAAGTTAACTATTTCATTCTTATGACATAATATCTGTTCTTCCTAATTACTCTAACCGATTTCCATATATTCCCAAACTCTAGTATTAACCCTGTAATCTCTACTTATCTTGCTAATTTTTCCCTAGTTGGGGGCATTTTATTCTAATGTTTAATATTCAAAAATATCAATTGACAATATCATATCTACTTGACTAAGGCATTATAATAATACTAACTATACTCACATTTTTAAACAACAAAATAAGGATAAATAAAAATAAATAAAATTCTCACAATATGAAAATAATACTCCCTCCATCCATTTCAAATGTTGTCAAACCAATTATGGTGCAGATTTTAAGAAACAGTTCTAAGGGTTGATTTTTCTATATTTACCCTTAATAGAGTATTAGTTCTATATTGTGAATGGGGTTTGGTTTATGATTTTTATATTAGAAGAGGGGGTTGAGTGGAGAATTTAAAGATTTTGGTAGATAGTGGAGGGGTAATATGGAGAAGTAAGTGGGTAAGAATTGGTTTGGAAACATTTGAAATGGACAAATATGTTGTTGATTTGACAACATTTTGAAATGGACAGAGGGAGTACTAATTTATAACAGTTCTTTCAGTTAGAAATTATGTAAATACGAATATATTGAAAGCTGTCGGCCACTTTTGAAATATGAGGCTACTAATTGCATCGATTCTGCGTACGTTTTTGGGACATACCTGCTCATGATGAAACTAATAAACCAAGCCCAGCAAACACCATCGCACGTGGAGATTTTACATAGGTAGCAAAAACCAATTGGCTAAATTCTGCCTGCAAAGGGCAATGTTGTGCATCAAAGCTTTGCTATTGGGCTGGAGGACATTCTTTTTGCATACTCACAGGCAACACTAATAGCACTATTGCTGTGGCGCAGAGAAAATTCAGCAAGTAGGATTTGACTTTCTTCTGATGTTAGATCACCATGAGAGCCCTGTAAATGGAGTATAAGAAAAAAGATACAAAAAAACAAAAACCAAAAAAAAAAAAAAAGAAACAAAAGCCAAATGTACAGCAATATCAAATCTTCAAATGTGTAAGGAAAAAGATACAAAAATAAAATGTAGCTCCATCTATGTCATTCCCACTCAGCAGACTCACCCTTTTATGTGTTATATTACAAAGGCTAAAACCAATTACCAACATCTGTAATTCAGTAATAACTTTACACAATTCATATATAGAAAAAAAATCATAATGTTGAAAGGTCTATACCAAAGTCAGCTTTTTCTTTGAAGAATTTCTGCTAATGGTCAACTGTAAACGAGAATTGTATGAAGCAAATTATCCAAATCTTACTAGGACTCGGCTCCCAGTGTAGGACATGGGTAAGTGTCTAGGTGTCGTAGTCACTATTTTTTCGAAGAATTTTGCGAGTATTTGGCCAAAAATGAAGTGTCAACTGTCCATACTAATGTAGGAATGTCGAGGATCTGACACTGATGCTTGAGGAGAAATGAAGAGACCATATAACATAGAATTCTCCGGCAGAGCAACTAAAAGAACGGTGAAAGCCACATTAGACAGTACCTAGCCATCTTGGCTTAGTCAAACATCACTTCACCAAGTATCAATGGGGAAAGAAGATAAAGAAGGGAGACTACTTATTTTAGGTGAATTTACAAAGAAGAGCAAGGAACAAAGATATTCCTTAATGGTGAAGGTTTTCCCGACTTGAGCAAAAGGCCATCTAGGAGTGAAATAGAAACGCAGTTTGGATCTGTGGCTCCTCTAAGTCCCCGGGGCGCGGTGGATTCAAACATGGGTTTTGTAAATAGAATGTGGCACACAATAGGATTTTGGACATAATCGCCCAAAATTGACAAGGATACACACAATACCAGGAAATTTAAATGTTTGGGTTGCTTGGGCAGTTGTGCTTAGGCCTGGCAATCAGGCCGGGTTGGGTCGAGTTGCTTGGTTCAAATTTAAATTTGCTAGCTGCTAGCTGTCTCTGAAGATGGACATGGTAGCCTCCCATATACACACAGCTAGGACATATTATTAACATGATCTTAATAGGGGATGAGGCAATTATTGTGTACATGGGCATTCCAAATGGGTATAGCACTTTCTTACAGAGAGCAGACTATACTATACAGTTTGGCAACTTAGTGTGCACATGAGGAATTTGCCAAAATCAAGTACTTAGGGGTACTGCTTGGTGCTTCAAAATCTTTTTTCTCTCAATTGTATTGTTTTGGGTATTGTTGGACGTTTAAATAGTTTAGCATCTTGTTTCAGTTGTGAACTATTTTGGTGAGTGTACTTAGTCGTCCTTTTGCTAGTCTTCGGGCACTGATTTAACGTTTACTCTCTCACCCTTCCTAGTGTGGGCTAGTCTCATACTATGATGCTTACACTAGATTATTTTTAACAACATTTCTAATTATCAAAAAAGAAAGGAAAAATTCCATTGTGGTGCCCTAACAAATAGTGTAATATTAAAAAGGTGCCCCGACTTTTTTATATTCCCATTTTAGTGCCTAAATTTTTAAAATATGTTTCACTTTGGTGTCATACTCTAACACTTTTAACTTTTCTGTTAGCACGATGACGTGGCATAGTTAATATTTAAGCATAAAGTCTCATTTTGGTACCCTAAGGTTTAGTGTAATATTAAAGAGGTGTCGTGGGATTTTAATATTTTCACTTTGGTGCCCTATACATTCAATAAACATTTCACTTTGGTGCATGCAATGAACCTAATTTTATTAACTTTTTAATGATTACGATGGAAAACATGGCTAGTTTGTTAATTCAACATATACTGTGTTAGTTTACATTTACAAAAATGTGTTATTTAAATTCAGTGATAGCAATAAAGCGGGTATATGTGTGCAAGTACCTATGCATATACACCTCAACTTAGACAGATATAATGATATATCCAATAAGTAATGGGGCGTGTTTGGATTAAAATAATCACTCACATGGTAATGGGATAGGTGTGGGTTTTATTTATACTCATCCCATACTTGCCCCTATCATAAACTTTACATAATTAGGGTCATGGCACAAAGTAAAATTCTTTTGAAATTTTGGGTCACCAAAGTGAAAATATAAAAACTTTATGACACGTCTTTAATACCACATTAAACCTTAGGGAACCAAATTGAAACATTATGCCTAAATATTAACTATGCCATGTCACCAAATTAACGAAGAGGTTGACGGGGTTAGAGTATGACAACAAAGTGAAACAAATTTTAGAAGTTCACGGCACCAAAATGGGAATATGAAAAAGTCAGTGCACCTTTTTGATATTATACTATATATCAGGGCACCAAAATGGAATTTTTCCAAAAAGAAAATGTGTGTTTAGAAAGAAAATCAATTTCTCCAAAAAACATTCAGCAGGAAATAGTTTTACAGTTAATTTTACAGTTCTTTGGGCAAGCCAATATGAGAGGAGGAATTAGAGAGAGGGGAAGGAGAAAGTGAATTGGTAGCTAAATTTGTGGCACCACCCCTCAAATTCTAGGAATATAGACCTCATGCCCTCACTTTGGTGGTGGTTTATTTCTACACCCATGGGCCCTTGGGCTTGATGGTCAGTTGACCGGCCCTACAGGGAAATTCTTGCTTGTATGAGCAATAGGAGAGAGGGGGGGGGGGGGAAGAGAACCAATGAAGTAGAGAAGAAAGAAAGAGAAGATGAATTAGTGGACAGGGTAAAGAGAGAGATGGAAGGGGAAAAAACCAGATAAAAAAGAGAGTATTTGGAATTAAGGAAATAATTTTAAAAGGTGAAAATAATTTGATTTTTGTCCAAAGCAAAAGGAATGAGAGTCCGAAAGTGGAAACTAGATTACACCCAACAAAACATAGAGCCCACAATTTGCAACTTTGCTTTTTGCTATGATTAGCCATGTCAGTGGACATATAAAGAGAAAACACAATGTTCATGAACTTCTTACAGTTGCAGCATATTGATTTTTACGTTAATTCTGAATGCAACTTAAGACTGAAGAAGGGCTCATGCTGATAAAGTCTGGTGATATTTTCCAGAACAGTCATAAAGACACTCATATTAGCAGCAGTAAGTCATCTCACCAGGCGTGATGTTCTGTCACAAACAGCATGATGCATAAGTAACCCAGCAGCAACTGAAACATTAAAAGAATCGACCATGCCCTTCATTGGAATACTGCAGTGCAAATCCGACAACTCTAAAGCTTCTTCACTAATGCCCCTGCACAGAAGCACATAGTACCACTGTAATCATTGACATTATATTTGAATGTTCTCTCATGACATCACTTGATCGATTCAGCATGCAACTATAATGTGCCTTGTCCCCTTAACATGAGCAACATATTAGGTGTTCTAACAATCAGTACACAGGGTACAAAACGAGATTCAGACATAATCTGAGGGTTATGATGTCAATTACAATTAATGATATTGATTATGCAAGTAAGTTTTTTCCCTTATTGAATACTCTCCTCTTTGCCTCTCTCTCTTATTCTCCCTCTACATCCCCTATCTTTCTCCATTCCCCCTCCAGATTCTTCTCTTTCTTTTCTCCTATTCTCCCTAAACTCCTCCCTCCTTCGCTCTATCAAATTGGTAACGGAGCATCCTAATCTGTATCCATTGCTCCATGGAAACAATTGGTGAACCCATCGAATTGATTCAATGAACCGCCAATCAAGCAATTTAAGGTTCATGCCTTGGATTTGTATAGTGATGTTTTTGCAAGGGTCTCAATGGGCTCTAGTGCATATAGCTTATTTGATTTGGATATGAGGAGCCTGATAAAATTTAACATTTTTCCAAAAAAGAAAATTAGGTACGCTAGCAGATACTAACATCACATATGTTCTATATATATACACAAAAGAAGCTATTAATTAAAGAATACTAGGGGCAGGGTGTGCATATTTAGCATATTTTCTATGGAAATTCCATTTGGTGCCCCTGTATTAAGGCTTTTCCAATTGGTCCCCAAAACTTTTTTCCAATTCCAGATGATACCCTTTTGCTTTTGCTAAACAGAAATCCGTGCCCAATCATTACTTTTCTGTTACATGTTTCTCAAATTCCTAGATTAACCCCAATAATACCCATACAATTTTTATTTTTATAAAATAAAAAAAAAAGAAAAACAATCGATGAGATCCCAAAAGGAGATCATCAAACTATATGAAACCTCATTCCCTCCTCTCACTCTCTTGATTACACCCAATCAAAAATCGAAAACAAAAAAAATCAATTGAAGAGACAATTATGGCAACAACTTTCAAAGTAGAAAAACCACATGAACTAGCAAGGCTGGCGCGCCAATGGGGCCTTGCAGCCATTGCCGTCCTTGCAAAACCCAATCTTTGTGATGTAGGTGCAGCCGCGATAATTGTCATTACCTATCACAGTTATAGGTGATGCCATCCTCGCTGCAAACAAGGTTCGGCATAAACCACACTTGATGCGCTTTCAAAGCTTGATGGCTCCTCACAGAAGACACAAAGCAGCGGCAATGGCTATTCCTCCGTTTCAGGGTCCATTGGAGATGGTTATTCCTTCATCAGGGGTGAAACAGCCTGTAAAGCCTTTAGTCCTTACTCAGTGGATTCCAAACAGCTCGAAGGAAGTTCCAGTGGAAGGGCTCTCAAGCACAAGGAGCCATTGTACCAACTCCATTAATCCTGCCCACAACCCCCTTGGAACAGCCCGCATTTTCTTTCAGGTAGGCTGGCATGCGCCTCCGCCACCTGATACAGAACAGAGGCCACTTCTATCTCTTCAAAAGAAACACACGCTCACTTTCCAGTGGTTTACAAGGTTCAAGCTAGGGGACTTACAGCAACTAAAATCCTTTTTTTTTTTTTTTCTAATGGGCTAAAGAGAAACAGATTGGTTCTAGTGAAGGTATGGGGGGTTAGGTCCATAGTGGGATTTTAAGTCTGATGAAAATGAACATGTCGTCCTGTCTCCAAAATGGCTCTCTAAGATTCTTAGTACCCATAGACCAACCTTCTAGGTATAAGATGTTCATTGAGTAATGCAGTTACTTGAATTTTGACTACACTTGGTGATACCTAGCTTTCAGGAACCCTTCTTAGAATGTGACCAACCTTAGTTAGCTTTGCTTCTCTTTCAGTGCACGCAGTCTTTCTCTTGATAACAAAGTTTCTCAGTAATACCACACAAAGTAAATTGAATAAGCAACATGAGGAAAGATGTAAGCAGCATCAGGAAAAATATGCCACAATGAAAAATATCCATATTGTGAAGCTACATAGACTAAATTACCTATTCTCATTCCCAACAACGATGGCAGTTGGGTAAGACCAGTCCATGTCATAAATAGAAACCTGTACAGAAGAAAGTATATAAAATAAACATTAGCATAGGACGAGGCAGAGTAGGGTTCCTGCAAATTTGACAACACTCGATGTGGTTCTGCGGAACTAGGTAGGTCAAGATGAACAATAAATAAAACTTCGAGAAATGGGAATCACGATTCAGACAAACTACAAGTTGCTCATTACTGTATTTTTTCCAAGATGAGTCGTAGCAATCCTGTATCCACGTGACTTCAGAACGTCAAAGCATTCTCTAGTGGAGTTCCAAACTTCGATGTCCAACCACTTCTCCGCACCCATGCTAACATGCCGATTATCTCTATACCTATGTACACAAGAAGTTACAATTTGAGCTATTTAATTAAATTAGGATGTAAAAGCAATCAGTAGCAATCACAAAAACATAAGAAAACCAAAAAAAAAAACAAAAAAAAAAAAAAAGGAAGCAAAAAGGGTCCTGAACTTAAAGGTGACCATGCAGCGCTATCAACACCTATGTTACCCGGACTCTTCATTTCACCTCAAGTACCCGTGTCGGACACTCGACACTCGTACATGGGTGCGGACAGTCGACACTTCATTTTAGTGTAAAAACATGCAAAATTTTCTAAATATTGCCGAGTCCGACACTTGAACACATATCAATGTTGGACACTTCAGGTTGAGTTCAGGTAACATAGATCAACACTAATGTTATAACACACCAAGTCATTTCCTTCTATCCATTATGAATTTATGACAGCAAGTAACAATGTGATGGATCTTTTTAATCCATCAAATATAACACATATATGCTTATCCAAGAATGATGAACAAAGCTCCATAAGAACTACTAGATGTGCTCCATATAAAATACCCATGTTGGGCAATTTTCTATAGTAATGTATATAACATATAACATACAGAATCATGAAACCATTGTGTCAAATATTAGTACAGCCTACATATAAATTGTTACTGCATAGTTTCAGGGTCTTTTGTGTATACAAAAGTGTCAAATACTGAACTTTTCAATTTTACGCCAAGAAAAAAAAAAAGGAATGATTGAATAAATAAGTGAATGAATGAAAAATCTATTAAGTATCACCTCAAAATGAAATAAAAATCCAGCACCACCTTTTGGAACCGCAAGAAACGACATGAACAGACTGGAAGCCGAGGGCGTCCGCAGAGCGAAAGGCGGCCGAGACATTGCCGAAGTCAGTGAGTCCTTCAACCACCAAACAAACCCCGTAGCTCCGGTTCTTGACAGTGTTCCTAAACCTCTCCTTCCTTACATCCAACATATGAGGTTCCAACGCCTCCAGCACTTGGGCACTGGTCAGAGAGACATCAGCATCCGCCTTGAAGCTGTCGAGGTACGGAAACCAATGTCCCGAATTGTTAGTAACAGATGACTTTCTCCTCTCCATTTTCATCAGTTTTGAGACTCTGTCGTTGTTTTGGGGTGACAGTAGCTGTGCCACTGTGTCCTCCTTTGAAAAATCGTCTGATATTGGCTGTGGGTCTTCGATTGCAACGGCTAATTCTGAACTCGAGCTGTAAGGTTTGAGTCTGATGTTGTTGTTGCAGTTTTGTTGGAGCCCTAATTTGAGAATTTGGGGATTGTTGGGGGAGGAAGAGATGAGAGATGAGGAAGGAAGGGAGAGAGAGGAGATGTGGTGGGGTTTGAGACGGCATTGCAGAGAAGTAGAGAGCGGTGTTCGAGCGAAAATGTTGCAGAGTCTTGTGGACATGGTGTTGCTGTACATTGCACAAAAGGGAAAGAGTGAAAGAGAGACCAAAATTTTATCAAAGAGAGAGGGACATTCCTGGATAGTGTCAACCGTTAATGGGACTGTGTCCTGATGGACGACGCAAGCTACAAAGTTGGCGAGTAGGGGTGTGACAAAAAATGATTCCTTATTCAATGGGCCAACTGGCCATATTAGTACTCCCCTTCTCAACCTTAGCCCTTGCTCCGCCCATTCCCCTTCCCTTAGCCCAAATTAACCACCCATCCTAGTATAATTGTCAAACGGGTCGGTCAGGTCGGTTTCGGGTCGTGTAACTTCGGGTTCGGGTCATTAGCAGGTCGGGTCATTAGCGGGTCAGGTCAAAGCGGGTCTGTCGCTTTCGGGTCGGGTTCGGTTACGTGTTGACCCAACGGGTTGAAGGTGTCTTTTTGTCACCCTTTTAAAGCGAATTTGCTACCCGTGTATACCCCAAAAAAATAAGAAAAAATAAAAATTGTAATCGACCTTAGTTTTGGATTGGCTTATACTAAGCAACGATAATGCAAAAAAATATAAAAATAAATTATACTATCTCGACTTGAGCCAATAAAGGAAGGCTCGGCCCATGAGGCAAGTTCGTTCGACCCGAAAAATGGACATACATAGACAAGACATTTTCGTGAATTTACAGAGGCTCGCTTCACGGCCTTTAGTCAATGGGCGGGCCAAAAAAAATCATGTCAAGCTCAGCTTGTTTCCTGCCCATGCCCGCTTTTGATTAACTCTAATCTCGATTAAACGATTCAAAGCTTATAGCACAAATAACACCTATCCTACCATGAACATAATTGTTCACAATAACGTTAATAGTAGATAAGCAATCAGTTAATCAAATATCAAACTACAAAGGTTCAAAAGTGATTTTATGTACATGATATGAAGGTTTGGAGTTTCAAGTATATAAATAAAAGTACATATTTTATATTACAAAACATAAAATTTGAAAAAAATACAACAAAGGCTTGACTCAACGGGTAGATCGGGTCGGGTCGGGTTCGGTCGGGTATTGACCCAGAAATATTCGGGTTATTCGGCTTCGGTCATTATCGGGTTTCGGGTCGTAATGTTGTGTTCATGACCCATTTTTTCGGGTCGGGTTCGGGTCGGGTCAAATTCTGACAGGTCTACATCCTAGCCCTCCCCACCATCCCCAACCCCTATTCCTTATTTTCCCCACCCCGAATTATTCCCTCTTCTCCACCACCAAATTAGGCAATAGTAGTAGGGGTGAGCACAAACGGATACCCAATCAAAATACTTAGAATTGGTCCTCAAACTGGTATTGGCGGGTCATGAATCCTGGGAACTGGTATTGAAATTGGTTGGTACCGGATCCAAAGATCTGTGAACTGGTTGGAACCGGTTCCAAGACTGGGTACCCAGTTGTATTTTTTCTTTTTTCTTTTTTGTTTTTATTTTTTTTACCTTTTATACAACCTAACTAGCATATATTGGGAAATTGACTTATAGTATTAAGTATAGTAGTATTTATTTATATGTTTCATTTTAAAGTTGAACTAGAAGATCACAAAAGTATAAACAATTTATCAAATTTGTAGTCAAATGAACAATAAATATTTAAATAACTTGGAATAATGTGCAAAAGTAATGTCTATTGGGCAATGAAATAAAAGAAAATTAGTAAAACAATGTTAATGCCTATGAAATAGTATATTTTAACTAAAAAGAAAAGGAACAAAATGAATATTATTTCTTATATATAATTAATGATCATGAACAATAAACATTCAACTAACTCCAATAAAATTTTGGCAAATCTAATAGATATTGTGATGAATTAAAATAAATGTACACAACAATTTTAATTATATATATATATATATATTTATTTATTTATTTATTCCACCTTTTTTTTAAAAAAAAATTAATTGAAGTTAGGACCGGTTCCAAACTGAGTATGAGTACCCAGATTGGTTCCACCCGATACCCAATTGTTGGAACTGATACAACCGGGTACCCAGTGGGTACCGGGTCCGAAAAATTGGTACCTGGTCTTGGAATAGGTTTGTACCGGGTCCGATTTTCTAGAACCGAAACTGGTCCCAATCGGACCGGGTCCAAGTCCGGACCCGCCGGGTCTTGACCGAATCCGGATCTGGGTACACGGTATCCATGCTCACCCCTAGGCAACACCACCTTCCTCCACGCACACGTTTTGACGCCCATCTACCACACCCTCTAATGGCAGAAAATGTAGGAGCGAGACCTTGGTGAAGATGAATCGGGCGTCAAAATCGAAGGGGTAAATGGAGATTGAGAGGTTAATGAGCATGAAGAAAGAAAGTATAAAGAGGAGAGAGAAAATGAATTAGGTGAGGGGGAGGGGGTGAGGGCTGTTGTGATGGAAATGGGCAGGAGAGGCAGATAGGAGATGGATTGAAGCAAGAGGCAAGGTTGGGGGAGCTGGGAAGACAGAGAAATCAGAGGGAGGGGAAAAGGAAAATAAAATAATACTCCCTGCGTACTTTTCAAACATTTACAAACCATTTGGTCACGAAAATTAAAATAGCAAAAGAGGAGGGCTTTGTTTCCCATAATATCACTAATGGTTTAACATATTTACAATGAGTGATAGAGAGAGTAGATGAGAGAGAGAGAGAGAGAGAGTTTTAATTAAAAAAAATATAAGGATATGTTTATGATGGTTAGAGAGATAAATGAAAGGGAATAAAAAATGAGTTTAATTTTTAAAGTTGATTTGATAGTTGAATTTTTCATTATTTAAAGTAGATAGTGGAGGGCTATTATGGAGAGGAGTGTGTGTAAAACATGGTTTGTAAACATTTGAGAGGTAATTATTTTTTGTTGGTTTGTAAACATTTGAAAAGTACGAAGGGAGTATATGGGGGAAGAAATAAAAAAAAAAAAAGGATGAAAATAGGATAATTAGATTTAAAAAAATAATTTTCTCGAGTGATCAAAATTTGGGGGTATTTGTCGCAAAAAAAAAAAAAGAAAAGAAAAGAAATACTTAAATGTCGCCAGAGGCCATTAGAAAGGTGTTGATGTTGCCGAAATTTCTTAAATATATATACCAAGTTGTCGGACCTCTCTCATAAAATATACCAATATGGTCAATTGGCCATTCAATTTGTACTGATTTTATAAATTTCTATTTTGCCTATGTGGCTGAAATGTTGTTATTCCAGGTTGATCAAGGTACTATGAGCCGTCGCTCTACGCTAGGATGAGAGTTCACCTAGTTGGTTATTAGAGACAGTTTCTATATTCTTGGGTTTTGATATCAGTGGCCATGTTTCGGACCTTTGTGTTTACTTATTTTCGTTTAATAATCGATTTCATCTAATTCTCATTTACTAGACAAGATGGTTTATATAGTAATTATGTGAGCTCTTTAAATAAGCCTATGCACTTGACCTTCGGGTTGAGTGTGGCGATCACCGCATCGGATTCATTCGTAGCTCCTTTCTAAGCGCAAATCAATGAGTTCGGGGTGCGACAGATGATCTCTAAATCCCTTCGTTAGTCCCTTGGTATTGTCCATTGGCTAGTCCCTCAGTATTTTCACTTCGTAAATGAAGATCGTACTTAAGCGTGATTTTCAACAAAAACGCCAATTTGATTTGAACATTTAGTTTATCATTTTCTCAAAACTTATTGGTTTTCTTAAAACTAGTTGTATCTGTCACGTGGGCGCCATACCCCTTATGGATCGTGGTCACTACCATGGCAGCTTCACTGGGGATATTTTTGAAAGGACAAACTTAAGGATAAACATGAATTAGAAGGTCATTGTTTGCATTTGCATTCCTAGTGTGTGTGTGTGTGTGTGTGTGTGTGTGTGTGTGTAACCCTTTTTACCTTGGAGAGCACTGCATCCTGATGGATCCACACGATTCAAGCAGGGAATCAACGGTTGCCCACTCCAACCTGTCGCGCCTTCTCTCCCATCCACTCATGGCAGGGATGACTAGGCATTCTAATCATACCATGCATCCTATGCATGATGAATTGTCTTGTCATAGGAACCTCACACCCCGAGCCTAAGCCATTTAGTCATAAATAGAACCTTGGTCTAGGATATGAACTTAGGGTTATTAGCATGCTCATTTGGCATCATTATCATGTTGCTATGCTCGTGTATAATGTTTGTTTTGTGCCTACATGCTACATGCACCATAATTAGAATAGTTTTTGCATTGTGATCCAAAGGGGGATCCTTGCATTAAATGTCTTTTGTGAAAAGAGAAAGAGAGCATATCTTTTGCATACATGACATGTTGCATTTAGAGTTCGGAGGAGTAATGTCCACATATAGAGCTATGATCACTTCACACAATTAAGTCACATTTACTAGGATTCCTCCATCTTAGGGGCATTGTTTGTCGCATTTAGAATGTCTCACTTGCATTTAGAGTCTTGAGTGCATTTTTGGTTGCATTTATGATCATATCTCTTGCATTTAGGTTCTTCGAGACACTTGCATCGCATTTAGGAATCTCAATTCTGTCCAAATTAGGGAAGAGCACTGTCGTGTGACGAAGATATGAGAGAACACAATTGGCCAATCTTCTTACCCTATGCTCATATTTCTTCATGAATATCTACCCAGGTCTTGCGTCAGTACCTTCCTTTTCAATCACATAATGTCAGAAGAAGGGTCTTCTACCAAGGTCAACATTAAGGGACTATATGATATGGTGGTTGACATGCAAAAACAAAGATGTCTTCCCACGAAGAAATGCTCAAAAAGTTGTGTTTAGAGAGGAGCACCAACGACGAGGATCACACCAATCTTCGTAACAAGACTAAAGAAAAAGAAGAGAGAAAATGAGAGGGAGAAGAGAGAGATTGAGAAGAAAGAGAGAAAAATGAGAGAAAAAGAGAGAAAAAGAAGAGGAAAAAAAAAAAAAGAGGAAGGAAAAAGAGAGAGTAAAGGGAGAAAAAAATAAAAAGGGCAATGGTGGATACACTTCTAGGCTAAAGTATTATGATCCAAAGTTAGAAAAGGTGGAAAGGATATTACACGATAGCCCTATGTTCAAAGACTACTTTGTCGATAAAAAACAATATTAAAGACATCAAAGGAAAACTTCTAAATGAAATCACTCTCAAAGACCTGCCCCAAGTTTAAGGGAACTGAGAATCATCACAATCACCATAATAACTTTAAAGCTACCATGGCTTTAAAGGGTATTGAGAAGGACCTCCATACATGCATATTCCCACTGACACTAGAGGGTGCGCTAAGCCACTAGTTAAGTTCTCTTACGAGGTTCAAGGCACAAAATTTGGAGATAGTCAAGAGGAAATTTGTTAAACACTACAAGTGTAACACAATTTTTCCAGTTTCCCAAAGAGGCATAGAGGTGACCAAGTAAGAAGAGGGTGAGTTGTAACATTCCTTGCTTGGTGGAGAGAAAAGGACCAGGTTCATATGTTCATCAATAATCTCCAACCCAAATATAGTGAGCATCTCCACTTACAGGCTATATTTATTAACTCGCAAGTTTGCATGAAATGGTGGTCCAGATCGAAGATTCTCTACATGCTACTCCGAGGAGCAAGAGACATGAGAGTCAAGACGTGTTTGAGCTAATTGACTACTAGCCCTTTAGATTTTTACACCCCTAGTTGTCTGAGTTAGAATTTAGTTGAGTCTAACATTTTGAATCATCGAGTTTGTACTCATTTATCCATCAATAAAGACTTATTTCTTTCCATGATTGATTGTTGTTGTGCTTGTATTATCCTATGATGAAATAAGTTGCCAAAAAAAAAGAAGAAAAGAAAAAAGAAAAAAGAAAAAAGAAAAAAGAAAAAAGAAAAGAAATGCACCCATGTGATAGAAGAGATCTCCCTAAATGCCTTTATGTGATATTTGTAATGATCGGCAGACTAATGCAAAATGAGCTTTGTTTGTGGGATTTGGATATGCATTTCTTAAGGCACTTCGAGGATACGAGGCACCATTTGAAACCACTAGAAATTCCTTTCACTCTTGGCATTAAATTCCCTTTACTTTGGCAACCTGTTGAGCCTATAAGGAAGTCTTTCTTTTCATGAGCCTATAACCCTTACCCAGGGAATTGAGAATTGTGTAATGGTTGGTGTAGAAACCCTAATCAGTGTCTCTTAATTGCTCGCCCCGCCCGATGACGATAACAAAAGCCAACATGGAAATGACGAACACCAAAGGCAAGATCTCAACCTTGGCACCTCTCTCATAAATTTTACCCTCATTTTGTAGCCCTTGCTCTAAGCTTTCCATAAATTCAAACGGCTTCTCAATCGGAGTCCCGGATCAAAATTTATAAGCATTTGAAAATTTCATCCCAAAACCGAGCATGGAGCGGAAAACGATTCAAGTATCCGCTCAAATTCCCCCGCGAATCTCAAATGGACCCGGATCCATGAATACATACCATATTGTGATTTTTAAGTACAGCCTACATTTGAGTTCTCGACCAATCGGAATTCAATCGTACAACAAAATTTCCATTCCACCCCAAATTAGCTCAGACCGCCCGGCTTGTCTTGAGACCGCCAAACACCACCGGTCTGGTGGTGGGAGCTGGTGTTACCAGACCGTTTTCTTCGTCTCCTTCCGCACTTTTGCGTCTATAAATACATCCTAAACTGCTCCATTTCGAGGAGAACTTTTAGAGAGCATTAAGAGAGCACACTTGGAAACTTAAAAGACCTTTTTAAGAGAATTAACATCTATTTAAAAGAACGATTCTTTAAAAAACACCATTGTGATAAGCAAGGTTATCATGCCCAGATAGAGAGAGCTAGCCTAATCTACCTCCATCACCATCCTGCTTCAACCTTACACCACCAAAATCATCTCCACCTTCATCCACCTTCAACCACATTCATCCCAAACACACATACAAGCACCACAAATCACACCCAAGCATCACAAATCGCACCCAAGCACCACAAATCAAACCCAAGCACCACAAAATCAAACACCACTCAAGCACCCATTTACATTCTCCGAGTATTGAGATATTGCCCAGATCATATTTAAGCAAAACGTGTTCTAATCCAAGGAGCTATCCCGAGGGCACACTAATTTGGTGACGATATCTTTTCCATCATTTTTCGTTTCTTTTTCTATTTTGCCATAACATGTTTATTATCATGATTAACTCTTAGATAATATTCATAATGTGATTTGTTGGCTTGACTTGTCTCTAGATTTAAATAAATCATGCATAAAACGAATCTCATGTTCACTTGGCTAAAGCAATCTTCTTGGTAGATAATATGTGATAAACCACCTAGACATAAACTATGAATCGGGATAAAATGTTAAACATTATGTGAATAAAATGACAAAGCTTTTGTTCCATTTGGATAGACTTCACACTCCCAACTCCACTCTTCCATTGAGCCTAAAAAGTTATTCCCAATCCGGGAATGGGGCGCAAAAGCGGCTTGTTCATGATATCTCTCTAGATATTCGTGTTCAAGCCCTTTATTAAGCGATTCCATATTACCTAAAATATGGTGGTGTCGTCTTAAACATAGTCCCCTGACTAATAATCAAATGAAACATGATAAATGAGGTCACGACATTTCAAATCATAAAAGCAACCAAGACAACATACAAACACGACCCGCTAGCGGTCCATCACATGCACGCATCCATCCCATCCTTTTGTGCAGCGCTAAGCCTTCCCGGGGCGAAAGCCGCTGTCCATAGTTGGAAGTAGCGAAAGCGTTTCTTTTTCACCTAAGCCCCATTAAATCCCAATTCAAAGTACTCTTGATTTGTGTTATGCATGTGATTAACAATAGAGATGAGATGACCAAGCAAGCTGATAGTAGTGGTTACTTGAAGGGTTGAATTTTGAGTTGTTATTATGTGAACCCTAAACACTTGAGAGTTGGAGTGCAATTCAAGGTAGAGAGTACCTACCATGATTACATGTTGATCTATTGAGTGATGAGATGTTATTGAGGTGATGGTTTTGTTTATCTTAGTCACTCAATGTGATGAAAGGTTTGGTTGGGATTTGGCTTATGAATGTTGTGTTCTTTGCATGAATGAAATAGCCAATTGAGTCAATGTTTTATTTGGTCAAGGGCAGCCAAAAGCTAAGTGTGTGGACATTTGATAAGTGGTGAAAAGAACATATTTTACTTCCCTAATACTTGTTTTTTGGTTGCTTCTCATAGTTTTTTTTTTTTTTTTTGTCTTTTAGCAGTCTTTTATGCTTTTGGGTTTTATTTCCCACTTTCTTTATTTTCTATTTAATTTTAGCATTTTAATAAGTTGTTTTGGTTTTAGGAATAATTGACCACGAGCCTATAGCAGGGACATGGTGAGAAACAGAGATACAACGCATTGAGGAACATGAACAGTTTATGCAGCAGAGGAACAGGTTCGGTTCAACTGGACAGTTCCTCGACAATTTGAATGATTTGGTTTTGAATATCATATGATCTTTATAGCTGTATTTCACACGTGATTTGAGGGATTTTTGGCCAGTATTTGAGTTGGAAATTATCCCTAAATATTAGCCTAATATTATGTGCTTGGGGAGAAAGGAAAGAGGAGTTTTACGACAAGTAGGACTTCTAAACTTTCCTAAATTTATGTGGCTCTGATATGGACGAATTTGACCAATAATCTGGAGATAATTCACATCCTTAAGTCTCCAAGTCACTGCACTACAGAAGATACTAGAACACTATGAGAAGATACGGAGAATATTATCTTTTCCTAAAAGCGGTTAGTTTCTTAAACAGTTTGGAAGTCTTCTACGGTTGTGAGAGCAGATCATTCAGCATAAATACTTGGTTTGTAATCTCATCAGAAGATATGAAGAGAGATTGAGAGAGAGAGAAAGTTCGTGCAAGACAGGAAGGAGAGTCGTTCTCATCCCAGACATGAGGAACAGGCGTAGTTCTTTCCCATCAGCTATTCCTAGTGAATTAGCATGAGTTCTTCATTTTATATTCTTGTTTATCTTTTGTAATCATGTTAGCTTAGATTTATTTGCATAGTATACAATGAGATGAATCCATGTATTATGATTATTGAGAGATGAAGTTGTTCTTAATTTATTTCAATCGTTTATTTCACTTATTCGTGCTTTATCTGTTTTAACGCTTATGATGGAATGTTTGGTCGATTAGGGTGTCACCTAGTTAATCTTGTATGACATCTATTGCTAGTTGATTCCATAAGTCCGTAATTGCTTATATCAATCAGCACAAAGTGACATCTAGTTATTGTTTTAGACGGTCAAACGGCTTTAACTTGACTAGGGTAAGGCTTGCTCTAAATTTGTTATTTAGGGTTGATGATGGTTTACTAATTCATTAATGATCCCATTAAGTTGAATCTTATGCATTGGTGTATTGAGGTTACTTGTATGGGTACAATTGGATCTTTAAGGCTGGTACGGGTCTAATTACAACTAATGGTAACTAGGAAAATTTAGCGTCTAAAGTTACGCAGTCAACCTAAGTGAATGAATGATTGTTCTTTGTCATTGATAGAGTCTATTGCATGGTGGATTCACGTTGTTTGCTAAGTGTCTTTGATTCATTGATATTCATTAGTTAGTTTCTTGATTTTCTAGTTAGATTTCAGTTGTTAGATTGCTACTTTCACAACGCCCCCAATTGTCACTGGAATTGTTCGATTCAACTGTTGTTTGCCAAGAACAAGACCTGTTCCTCTATCTGTTTCTTAGTTGCAAGTGTTTAACACTTAGACGTTCAAAGATATATATCTTTCCTTGTGTAATCGACACCTTACTTTGCTATACTATTTGCTGTTGTTTAGCGGTTGAGTTAGGTTTTAATTTGTTGCAATAAATGACACGTACCAGTGGCATGTTCATAGGATGCAACCCTACACGCGGTAGTATATTTTAGGGCCTAATTTTAATTTTAACAAAATTCGGCACAGGGCCCCAAAATGTTTGGGACGACCCTGTGTGTGCTTCTATTATGCTCTTTACGTGCATACAAATGAATTTTTCAAATTCGAACCAAAACCTTTTTTGAGTGTTTTTCATGTGTTTATGAAGTTGGATGCCTTTACTCAGTTTTATTGATTTTTGTTTATTTTTGTTTTCCCTTTGTGGATAGAATGCTCGTATTACAGGTTGATCGAGGTATACCGACCAGATTCTACTGTCCTCTCTAGGTTGAGTGATTCACATAGGGTTCTTAAGACATTTCTCAATTTTGTTAGAGTTTAGTTTTGGCCATGTCTGGAAGCCTTTGTAATCTTTTGGTTAATTTTGGATACTCACTTTTAGCCTTATTTATATAGAGAAGTTGGTTTGGTTTAATAAATATTAGTTCCTTCATGGCTTGTGCACTTGACCTTCAAGTTGTGCGTAACGGTCACCGCCCCAGATTCATCAGTAGCTCCTTCTTTTTCTTGATATAAAGTCGGATTTTATCTTTATACGGAATACTAGTGAGTTTGGGGCATGACAGAAAATCATTAATCAAATATGGCCTTAATGTTGACATAATTTGAATCTCGTATCAAGGAAGTTACCTACTCCGCATAGCTACTCTAACTTTCTTTCGACCACTCGTCCTCTTCTATCATCGTTGAAGAAGAAGAAAAAACATCCTGAAAAGTACTCATTACCTAGAAACCTCTTGCATGTCCTTGTTTAATATAATTGTTAAATAATCATTCAACTTAAAATCCAATTCAAAATGAATCTGATTTTATACATTAAGCATTATTATTGTTAGCATAATAACAATGACCATCATACCAAATATATATATATATATATATATATATATATATATATATAGTCAAGTTTCAATGCGAACTATATGAACTAATAGATTCATCACTCATAGTGTGCATATTCATCACCCTTAACATACATATTCATCACTCATAACATGCATATTGATCACTTTTTATGGATTAAATAGATTTATTACCCGTAAAATGTATATTCATCACTTCTTAAAATTCATCACCCAAAACATGCACATTCATTACTTATTTGGTCTAAATCTTAGCCCTTCATTTTTGAATTGGATGGCCTAGATTTCAAGTTCACACATTTTGCATATAAGTTTATATATATATATATATATATATATAAAAACTTATATGCAAAATGTTCCTGAAATCTAGGCCATCCAATTCAAAAATGAAGTGCTAAGATTCAGCCCATATAAGTGATGGACATGTATGTTATGGGTGATGAATTTCGAAAAGTGATGAATATACATTTTACGGGTGGTGGATCTACATAATCCTGAAAAAGTGATGAATATGCATGTTATAAGTGATGAATATTTATGATAGGATTGATAAATATGCACTTTGTGAGTGATGAATTTAGTAGTTTGCATGGTTTGAATATAAGTTTAGTTCTGAGGGGGGAGAGAGAAAAGAAGAGGAGTGCTTATTGTTCTACTGTAATGCGAAGAGAAGAGGATATGGAAAGAGAATAGTGTTGAGAGTAAAAGGATAGAGACATGTTAGGGGAGGCGGTGTGCTAAAGAATTCCTCTTTTTCACTCTTAACTCTCTGTGTTCCTTCATGGAATTTGGATCATTTAGTGGAAATAAATAAATTAATTAGCATGAACTGATTTCAGGATCCTTGTATTACCAGGGGCGAAGCCAGGATTTTAAGGGTAGGGGGGCCGAAGCTTATACTACAAAATAGTTGAATGCCGGGTGTGCGCTGTAATTTCCATAACAACAACAGCAA
>BSSO01000856.1:0-28091 GCA_030267885.1 Mesembryanthemum crystallinum
ATGATCATTATAATGACCATTATTTTGATAATTAAATAGCAAGATTATAACAATAAAAACCAATTAATTGGAGAATAAAAACTGATTTTATTTAATACATAATAATATTATAATTTTGAAACTTAAATTCCAACAATTGATAGTGGCAATAAATTAAACTTTGGACAGTGTTCAACTATGGAAGTGGACACACAGTGGATGAAGTGAGCAAAAGTGACTACAGCACATGCACAGTGGGGAACCCAATAAACACAGACAACAAGGGAGCCACCACCATCCTCCTTCAAACTCCTGGGACACATTACTTCATTTGTGGTGTCATTGGCCACTGTGGAAATGGCATGAAACTATCTGTTAATGTCTTAGCTTCTTCTTCTGCAGCTAATTCTAGTACTGCTACTCCTACTACTACTACTCCTACGACAGCCGGTTCCGGGTACGACACCCTTCCCACCACCACCGCCAACCCCACCATGATCCCCGACTCGGCCTTTTCTCCGGCAAGTCTCTCCCCTCTTCGTGGTGGACTCATTGTTGTTGTGGTGGCCTTCGTAAAGCTATTTCTTCTACTATAAATTGGGTTATTGTGTGTCATTAATTATTTAGCTTTTCATTAAGTTGCATAGATTTATTTGTGGCTATAACCAGGGTAGAGGCAGTGCTTTTGCTAAGGTTTCAATGTTTATATATATATATGTACTTTTGTAGTGATTTGTGGCTTTGTGCATGGGCTTGTATACTTAAATTTTCTGAATATAGGGTATGAACATACTAAGTACCTTTGTAACCAAATTTCTGGATCTTTAGTATAAAAAGAAAATTGATTTTATTTAAAAAAATCAATGATAAACTTATGGCTATATTTATCCTAATTAAGTAGCTATGGATACCTATTAAGAATACACTATACAAGATGAAATTAGTATCGGCGGATAAAATAAATTTTATTTTGTAATTTTTCTAACAATAAAAACCATTGTGTAATCATGGTGGTACACCCATAGGTCGGTGCCCCTAATAGGACATCTAACCTAGCACACATAATTTCTCCATTCACAAGATTCGAACACTCGATCTTACTTAAAGGATGAGTGTACCGAACCACTCACATCAACCACTTGTTGATACTATAGTATGTCTTATGAAAGGTATATAATACGTATAGTATATACGTTATTTAATACGTAGTATGATTTTGGTTAATTTATATACACTTGAAGGATGGAAAGGAAGTCCAAATAGCACTAATAATACTCATATATAGATCCGTTGGCACTAGTGTACTATGTACTCCTATCCCACTAAATGGTCCACTCCTGAATAGTCAATATATATGCTTCAATTTAATTTCTGGCTGTTATTGTTGTTGTTTTAAAATCTGATAATGCCGGCGCCTTTATTCCAAAGTAAAAGCACTACTAGGCTAGCAAGCTTTTTAAAGGCATGGATATGGATGGATGCCTTGCGAACTAAGCGATACAACAACTTGCTTTTGCTTCTCAGTCTCAGTGGCCCCACTTCATTCCGTACTGTATGTAATGTGTTTCCTTAATTGAGATTTTTTTGAGCTGAAATTCCCCTCAATATCAGTCAATTTGGTAGTGTGTATTTGTAATCGGAATTGCATGTTATGTGGTATGCAAATAAGTATCAACCTTTGCTCTCCAACATTCGCAAATTACTCCTTATTGTGGTAATTTGTTATACATTATGGGATATGGATTTTGTTCTTCTAATAATTAATTAAGTGGCGTATCTAGAAATTTTTAGGACTAGTGTTCATCTAAATTGCTGCTTTTACTATCTTTTGTAAATGGTAAGGCTGTAGGTTATGAGAAATCCTTCATAGAATCGGATAAAGGTGTAAAGAAAATTTGTAATCTATTAGTGTCTGTATCCTCTGTAAAGCTTTACTAGATCCGCTCATACATGCGCATCAAGATGTAATAAAGAAGGTAAATATACATACCTAATGTATGTAAGAGGAGCCAATGAGGTCTTGGCCTAGTAGTTAAGACTGAGGCCTTGGGTACATTAGGTCCAAGTTCGATTCCCCCCTCCCCTATTATATGTAAATTTATTGTATTGGCTTTCGTGCCTCCCTTGAACCAAAAAAAATGTACATAAGAGGAGAATTATTAATAGATTCATGATATAAAGAAAAACTAATAAAGTGCGACCTGGAAATGAAGGTGACATTTGACATATATACTACTCCATTAGAAACGAATGAAGTACTCGGTAACACTTGTGTATAGAAAAAGGTGTCCAAGAGGGATTTTTAACAAGCTACTACTCCACAAGCGATTTGTTTGTACGGGAATTCATGGATTGGCCCAAGAGGCTAGCAGAGGTTTACATGAGTCCATCAATGATCACCTAATAAGCTACAAGGACAATGTGAATGACAATAAACCTGCCGCAACATTTGGGCTTGGATATATGACGTTTGATAGAATTCTATTGCAGTAATGTTACTCTTTTTCTTTCTTTTTGCCTTTTCATTTAGATGAGTTGGTAAACAACTACTAGTACTAGAATTCTATGGGAATTCGAATTCAAAAGTTTGCTAGAATCCTACTTCTCTCTATTTTGGGCTTTTTTTAAAATAAAAGATCTTGGTAAAGAACTAGAATTCTATAGGGATATGAACTTGGAATACTACAATTACAGAACTAGATATCCACCAATTGTGTCTATAATTCCATGTACTCTATATATTACTATCACATACCGAATACCTCTTCCTGCTAAAGCTAAAGAAAAAAGGTCATATTTTTCATATATTAACACATCATCATCATCATCATCATCATCATTTTAGATTGGTATAAAAGTTTGTTTTAGTCATACGTTCCTGTATAAACTGAATTGAAACAACACGAGGAGGAGAAAAAGAGTTGTAATGCTTGAAGCCTAGAACAAGAAATTACATTGAACAAAAGAACTCTAATGGCCAACGTATATATATAGCGTATAGCCTAAATGTGCAAATTTTCCAAATGCCATGCCCACAAAACCACCATAAATAGTGAATAGTAAAGACCACAGGAAATGAATCCTGGTTCCTTTTGATAAAGACACTGCGTTATATCAATATGTGCCCGATTCTTTTGCAGTAGCCATAGAAATAGAATACGAATAGAATACAGTTTTATCTTTTCTAAAAAATGCTAATGATCTGCAAAAGGCTCAAACACAAGCACATCACATGGGATGAAGTTGGAATCTTGTGTTCTGTTCATGTTTCATCACCAGCTGTGTTTTAACTTGTTGACACCTGTAATTACCAATAAAAGCCCCAAGTACAACCCACTCTGTCACTCCCCCACCTTATCTTTCTTTCCTTTCTAACTTTTATTTATTCATCTTTTTTTTTTACTTAATTACTACTCCCAATAAAAGTTTTCACTTATTTTAACCCCTACCTTTTGATGAGCTGTATTGTTTCTCTGTCGTCCATCTCTCTCACTTCCTTCCTTTCCTTTCCTTGTATAGTACGTTTCACTACCTAACAAATCGCTAACAAGTCTAGTCACCATCTGCTAAATCTGCTAGGACTCTACTTCTTAGTAGAGTATTGATTAAACTCAACATCTAATCTCACTTCTTACTAAGAAACCTTTACGCTTCCGTTTCATATGGCTACGTTGATTACGCGCTTAGTTATCATATCATAAGTATCACTGATCACTACTATACTAACGATTATAAAAAGAAAAACGCATAAAATTCAAGTGGAAAAAAAATCCATGAAACGAAACGAGTAGTCACAATGATGATCATAGAAATAATAATAATAATAATGATAGAAAATAATAATAATAACAAATCAAATCTCTCGAAAACAATAAAATCAAGTCTCTCCCAGCCAAAATCATAACCAATTAGACACCACCACCAGTACCAGTACCACCGCCACTGTCCATCACCGCCATCAATTCAACCAAATTAAACAAATATACTCCCAAAAAAAAAAAAAAAAAAAAAAAACAACTAAAAAAAACCTAGCGAGAAAAAAGAGAGAGATTAGAGAGAAAGAGATAATCTCCAGATCTCGATCTAGAACATCAAAGCGGAGGCCAACACCACAACGGCAGCAGATCCGGCGATAGCCACTCTGTTCAATGCGGCGCTGCTTGGGGCGGCGTCTGGGGATCCCATGGGGCTGTTCGAGAAGGGGCTGCCTGCGGGAACACCGACGGCGGGGCCTGAGGCGGCGACTGGGCCGGCGGTTGGTGGCGCGGGTGGTGAGGAGAGAGGAGATGCGGTGGGAGTGGTGGCAGCGACTGGAGAGGTAGCCATTGCGACTGGTGCAGGTGCCTTAGCGGCGACAGTTGGTGGCATTGCGGCCACCATTGGTGGTGTCGCGGTGGTGGTTGGGGCGGCTGCCGGTGACTGAGCCACCGCTGAGATCACCAAGAGAGCGAAGATGGAGGCGATGAGTGCTCTTGCTGCCATTGTTGATGGTGATTGATTGATTCTTTGAGAGGAGAGAGAGAATTTGAAATTGGAGAGGATTTTGATTCTTTGAGATAGAGAGAGAGAGAGAGAGATGGAATGCTGAATGCCGTGAGGAGAGAGAACGAGGGTAAAGGCGGTTTATATAGAGAGAAGCTGAGGGTTTAAGAGAGCTAATGACTTTCCAAATTAAAACTTGATTAAACTTAAAGGAAAAAATTAAAAAAAAAAAAAAGAGTCGAGTTAATAATTGCATCCTTTGAGTCCGCTAATGACACGCTGACAACTCATACACGTTATCTGTCGTGGCCCACACTCAATACGAGTCGTTTCCCTCTCTGCCAATATTTCAACCTTATTATGGACGACGAATCTGAGCCGTCCACGTATGGAATTGACGCTTTTGCGATTGAAAGTATGGTGATCGGACGGTTGAGGATGTGGGTGCAGGTTGGTTGTTGTGAACGTTAGTTTGATGTAGGTAAAATATGGCTTTGGACCGTTGGGGGGGATTTAAAATGATTAAGGGTCCGGTCCATTAAAGAAAAAGAAAAAGAAAACAAAGGGTGAGTGCCAGTAGACCGTTATGATTAGCACGTTGTGGGAAGAGTTGTTTATTGGGTGGCTTTGCTGCTCTGTGCTGTTTTATTTGGGAACTTTTTTTAATCTCTCTCTTCAGAGGTTTTTCTAAGACCAACGGACAAAAACACAGGGGGAGAAATTATAGCAGATCATTAGCTGGCTGTTAATGCAATCACTATGAGTGATCATTGATGCAGCATATTTGAGAGGATTTTTGGTTGAAACTCTGTTGAGTTGAATTGAATGAAAGTTTATTTTATGTCAACTGAATTGAAGTGAATGTTACGAATTGAATAGTAAAGCTTTATGGCTATGTTTAGTATTGAATTAGATTGAGTAGAATAAATTTCGAATAAATAGTAACGTTTGCGAGGAAAAGCAAGGTGTAAGTAATTCATAATAGAATCTAACTGAACTGAAAATCTTATGAAAATTATAAAATGAACATATCCTAGGTTAATTTTAATTGAAACATTGTTGAACTAAACTAAATAACTTCAAAAAAACATAAATTGCAGAACTGAATTGAATGAAAATTAAAACAATAAGATGAACACACACAAAATTTCGAACTAAATTTAACTTATTTAGATGTGAATGTTTATGTTAATAATTGTGAAGCTCCCTCCCTGGCTAATGGCAGGATAAAGTGTCGAAGCTGAGATAGTCAGATGTCTTTTGTTTGTTTTCTCTAATTTTCCTTTAAAAAGTAAATCATTATCAATGTGCAGGGCATGGACCACATAAGGATTGAGTATTTAAATTCAAAAATAGAGAGATGTATGTTATTGTTAGTCCGATGGTTAAGCCATAGGATGCGGCCGGGGTTCCCAATCAAAAAGCAAGTACGTAAATTGTTTCTTTCATAGGAGTAGTTTGGGATGAACAAAGGACATCTTATGAATTTATGATGCTCCTGAACTGAAGTGATGCATGTGCACTTTCTTATGTGTTTTTGTTCCTTCTCTACCCCACGTCTTTAATGTGGATTTGTTGCATTATATGAGCCAGACCATGTTACAAGTGGCAAACACATGTGCTTCCTCACATTTTATGTTTCTTGCTTCTTCTATATTTTCATCTACTCTACTAGGAGTACTATATATATATACAGTACTCCTATATCATACTCCATTGTTTGATTTCATTAATGTCATGTTTTTGTATCAACCCTATATTTGCAAAGTGGCCAAAATGAACTAACCAAATGGTATAAGACCAACAGGATGTCTAACTCAGTATAAAGTTCATCCGGAAAGGTAGTTAATATTTTTAGGCAGAGTATTCATTTTAATTGAAACTTGCTAAACTAAACTAAATAAATATTAATATATGAAAGAAAAGGTTAAGTAGTAAAATTGAATTGAATATAAAGCTGGTGATCTAATTAATCTTCAACATTAGTATGCAGGGAGTTGGTAAAAGTTAAAGAAAAAAAATCACAATGAAGCGTCAAGAATGTACTACTCGTATTACTTTAGCCCAACTTAATTAGTTGTACTACTATTCTTGTGAATTTTTTTTTTTTTGAAGCTATGGGTAGAAGCAATTCGAAAATAGCCAAGAAAATGGTTCTTGAATCATTATTAGTCTTTTGTATCCTAAGATTAATGGCAAATTGATCATCTAAAGTTTTGGGGACAAAGTGAAAATGGGGACTTCTCAATCTGGCTCCATATATAACTCTCGTGTAGAAAGCTTCTGCATAATTCAAACAAGTCTAGTCCAAAAACTAAAATCCATAAAAATTGAACGTCGTGACATAGCAAGACCTTGGTGTATATATTTTAACTATAACTATATTGACTAGTGACTCCTAATTCATTCCCAAAGGGTCTTGGAAGGCCTTGTCTGGAAGCAAGATGTCTTCGTAGGGTAGACATTCCATTAGGTACATATAGTCATATCAATAAAACCAATAAAGCGGAATGGCACATTTACTGGAAAATTGAGAACATTATTCTCGATATGCGCTGTGATTTATCTTTCTTTGATAATGTTGAGATTGTCCACTGTTTTCGTGAAGCGAATGTTGTAGCAGATTTCATGGTAAATAAGGGACACTCTCTAAATCAGTATATTGTATGGTTGCATTCTTTCGATGAGACCCTCACCAGTTTGTTGATGAATGACTCTTTTAGGATAATCTCTGTAGGGTTATTATGGCTATCTTGCTTTTTCAAAAATAAATAAAAATAAAACCAATGAAGCTAAGGGAAGGGAAATTGCTCTACTTTACGCGTATAGTGAGAAACCTATTGGTTGGTATGGTAACATGGACTAAAACTGAACATAGCCAGGTGCGTGAATTTAATCATAGTCATTCATAGTAATAGTATGCGTCTTTGATTACATTATTTTTCAACCATGATTATATTAAGCAAGTAAGCAACGCTTTATATAGTGCGCGTTAAGGATTCTCACCTTTAACGTACTCTCTAGTCATAGACTACCAAATTCTATATATGATAGTTTACTCAGAGCTGCTATTACTTCCGGCTTCTTTCTTCCATATTATGAACTTGTTTTCCTTCAAATTATGGTAACAAAATTATCCCCTCCCTTTTATCCTCCTAATTGACTCTAGCAAATTAATACTCCCTCCGTTCCTAATTAAAAGTGTCGCTTCGTAATCCGCAACTCACATAATAATTTAAAATCAATAGATTAACCTTCAATGAAAAGATTGTTGAAATTAGCAAACATTATACTTACAATAATAATCCAGCCCATCTTACAAAGTTCATATAAATATCCAATATTAATGTTATCCAACAAAAATAGGCCCAACGCAAACAATTTATCAAACCCCAATTAAAACTTACTACATGGCATAATAAACAACGTTGGCGTTGAAAATACTATAGTGGCTAGGAAGAACGGAGGGAATTGAGGCAATTATAGGACATTTAAAGGCTTAATTAAAAGACACTGGTTCTTGTAGGTAGTGCAAGACAGGATTTAGCTCCTTTTTCTTTATGCATTTCTTTTAAAATATCAAGACTTTTAAATATAAACTTGGGGCTTGAAAGACATGTATAGCTTGAAAGGTCGTGATATTGGTGTTCACTATTATTTGATATATCATGTAACCAAAAAGATTAACATTCAAAAAGTTATCACTTGTCGTGCACCTATTGTTTGTTAGACAATGCTAAAGATTGAATTATTTAATTTTGTGAGATGAGACTACTATTGTTAGAAGGATAAAATGTTGAATTATTATTCCTATGTCAATTTCATTCAATTGAAATGAATAAAATCTATATATTTACATATTAATATACCAAGACATAGTAAGTTGAAATAGTATAAAATTTCCGTCATAATTCGGATTACGATTTCCCTAAAATGGGGAATTAACTCATGAAAGCCATCCCCTCTTCTCTCGCTACACATGAAGTAGTCTACTAAAGATGAAATTAACACTCGCTAACCACCTCGTTCCTCAAGCTGGCAATTCCCAAAAGATTTGTGCACAAATAATGCACATGTACAATTAGTAGTTTAGTACAACTTGAAACACATGTAGTTAGACAAAGCTATATATAGAGGACTAAAAAAAAAAAAAAAAAAAAGACAACCAAAGAAAACAAGACCACCAACTTAGACCAGTTTTTTTTCCCTTGACACCTTCAAAACAAGACCAAGTAAGAGCAAGAACCCGATACAGAGAGCTAGCGTGACCTACCTAAAGTAAACCCATCAAAGTCAATTTACATTTTCATGTAAGTTTGCAATACCAAGATGAAATGAAAGAAACTTAGAGATGGAGGTGAAGCAAACAAGGGAAAAAAGTATACTTAACAATATTGTGGTCCCCCTAAACCTAAATGGCTAAACTCCTAACCTTCTTTTTTTATTTTTTATTTTTTTTTTTACTTTCTTTATTCCCTTTGTTAAAATATAGCCGTTGTTGTGCTTCATTACAACTGTCACCGACCCAAACTGAAAAGATGCTCATATTCACCAATTTTACTGAAAGCACCAGATCAGATATTGACAGTAACACCCCACCGGGACAGAACCTTCCAGCCACCAGAGAGAGAGAAAAAAAGAGAAGTTTTACAATGTTGGCTTTTACCCACTTCACCCAACCCAATGGACCTGTAATTAGTACCATAACTGGCCCATTTAAAATCTGAACTTCCGAATTGCTGGGTAAATTCTACTCTAACCACTAAATTGAATTACTATGGTTTGTGGATGGAGCTGACCCCTTTACAAATACGATATGCTTTGTTCATTTCAACTAAAATGAGAATAGTAATGTATGAAGAAAATATAAAGTGATAAAATTAAACTGAACTGAGTATAAAATAGGAGCAACGAAATGAGCAAAGACAAAGTTACTAACAAGAATATGAACAGAACACATCACAAACATGTCAACTTTCTCATATTACATATTTGCGACGTGTTGTGTTCATATTTCTTATTACAACCAGAACATGTATCAATTTGATCTATTTTTAAAAATAAACTATAATAATTATGAAGCTTTTTATGTATATTTTCTGATATAGTAGTAACCACTGATAAAAGAACAAAACACAAGTACAATCCGCTTGACTGAATGGCTAGCTCTAAATGCATCTAATGGAACAGGAGTAGCTAAGTATAACATATCCTAATAGCTATAATGGTATATGGCGAGGTGTTCCTTATAATACACTCAAAGATGTGTCTATTGAGTAAAAATGATTAGTAGTGAATTAAGGATGATTTTATATTTAAAAAACTATTTAATCATAAAAATAAATATTTACTCATTGTAGTCACCTATCAGTCTATCACCTATTGCCTTCCAATATTATACCAAGAAAGGGAATGGACGGTATCCTGTTGTTATTTGCATTACCAGTATTTTCTATTATATGTTCGTAGTTGACAGCAACAATTACATACAGGTTTCCACCAGATTGGTGCAATCAATCACACGATTAACACGACTGCTAAGAAACAGATCAAAGTATTTTCTATTACAGAGACTCTATAACTACCTCTCAAGCATGCTGCCAGGCATACCTACAGCTTATGCCTGTCGAAACAAGCAACTGGTTTGTTGCCCCATCGTTGCTTGCATATGTATCTGGCTGGGTGTATAGATGGGGACATACCAACTCACGAAGAGTATGCTAAGAATTATCCATGGAACAAGACTTTTTCGCACCAACATGTGTCATTTTAACATGTACATCTTCCCAAGTTCCTGCTGGACTTTTTATTACTTTGCTTCAAGTAAAATCGACGCATAGGGAGCTACATTGTATGTGCTTGTAACTCCTGGGACGCCTTCAGACACAAAATCATCAGGGGATTTGAGGTTTGTATCTACCTGAAAAACACCAAAATCTCACCTTGATCAGGTTTGAGATAACTAAGACAACCAGAATTTCAACTGACACTAGAGCCTGAAATCATACAGTCAATCATTTTCAGCATCCTCAACTACCATAATATCAGTATAGTAATTTGTTATCTTATCTTTTGGCACAACTTAAGCTGAGTACTCCAGCTCATGAGTAGCAGGCCAATAAATTCTAGTATATATATCATTTAAAAAATTAAAAAATGGTCTGTCAATCACCATTTTACTATAATTATGGAGACATATTACATTTACAAACATGACATGAGTGACGCAATCAACATGATTTTATTGGTGAGAACACAAGACCAAAGGATAAGCAATGTAAATAGGATTAAGATGTGATAAATGACTCACCACTCGGAACCAATATCTACTTTGAGGAGGTGCAGGTATAGCAGCTTGAACAAAGTAGTCATGAGCGTTAAACGCCAAATATATGTCCTTTCCATTCTCACCATGAAGTCTGCACAAAATGCATAGTCACAGGGCATCCAACAGCATAACTTGGTATTATCCCTTCTAAAATGGTGAAATTAGAATTCTGAACGCTAGTGACTTCTTACTTAGGTGCACAATTTATATTTCCACCGACGGAGAATGTTGTCCTTAAAATCAATAAAATTAAGAGGATGATAAGGGAGAACTGGGGAGGGGAGGTAGAAATCAGTTTATATGGCACAACACCTCCACACAGAAGTGATACCAAAAATTTGAAGGTAGATGAACAAAATATATAGCCAGCAATCTGAGACAGATAAATATTTGCTTATCCAAGATGTTCCAGCTCAAGTTCTTGTTTCCAAGGACATCAATGTGGTTGTCTGACTAGCATGCCTGTATATGCATATGCACAAGCATACTGGGATGCTGACAGATAAATTATGGGTTCATATACATTATTTATGTAGCTTTGTTTTGCACCTTTTTGGGGCCAAGTGAGTACCCAGTACAGAAATTAGAATACATAAGGACAATGTGTTTGAATACCACATGATCAAGGAATTCAGATCCATGTTCATACTCCCTGAGTAACCAAACATGGGCAGAGTTCAACCACGGCATTTGCTGTCAGCTTTTGATTGTCGTTAAAGTATATGGAATCATACTTGTTAAATGTTAAACATGCATGCATATGATGTTCTCTATTGTTCTGCGTCAGGCACAGAGGTCCATCGAAAATCAACATCTACTTGGCAAAACAGGATGATGGATCATGGTCATATGAGACAACTTCCCATCTTGGTTGACTAACCTTCAACAGACTAGGGCTGCATACAGCAAAGCAGTACATGATTCAAGCCACTGGAATGGACAGGATACTACATTCTAGCAACATCTGGGACTGGGATCCAATATCAAACAGAAAGGTTCGCCACTCAGCTACCCCAAACAATAACAACAAAAAAGGATAAGGAAAAAGGCCATTATAAGCTTCTTACGTGAAAGCCAGGAATTTACTCTCATTATTCGCCCAATCGTGCTCATGCCACGTCACATCCTCCTGCATACAAATTAGAGAGCTCATGAGTCCAAAAAAATATGACCAACAATTAAATGACCTAAAATTAATAATAGCATACAGGTAGCAGAAGTAGGCTCAGAATAATTAATACCGCATCACAACAGTGCTGTCATACTACTTTTTGGCCACAAAAAAAAAAAAAAAAAAAAAAAAAAAAAAAAAAGAAATAATGAAACTTCTGTCATATCTATGGGTGCGTAAGTATATATAATTGAAGAGGATTCCTTATGTAACGGCTTAATGGACAATGCCAGAATCCATTGTCACTGAAAAGGAGGGAGGAAGGAGGAGGGGGTGGATGCATTTTGACTCTTTAGATATTCAGCTTATGTAACAGCTTAATAGTCAAATCTTAATGAAAAGGAGGGGGGGGGGGGGGGTGGACAGTACATCTTTTGTCCCATTCTATGTACCACAATCATGTCCCAGTAAATCTCAACCCTTTGTGCATTTGTCATATATCCCAAATTATTAATTAAATTTAAAAAGCTTATGCGTCATAAAGAGGAGTGGACATGAGAATGAGATGGTACATATAGTGGGACAGGGGATCCTCCCTGAGGGTTGGATGCATTGCAACTCTTTAAAACGGAGACCCTATTTGAAACAATGGCAATACACAAGCATTGTCTATGCTATAAAGCCCCTTAATGACCCCCCCCCCCCCCCTAAATAAGCGCCCCAAGGCATAAGCCATAAATCATCCTAAAGATTCTCCTACAAAATCATCATGCCTACATACAACAGATCACTGAAATAAAAACAGGAAATTGAAGTCATTTACCTTGTCAATAAAATTTTCACGTCTGAAAGTATCACGCCTTCTGCGAAACTTTATAACTTCAGAGAAAAACCTGAAGTGATCACCTTTCTTGGCCTCCAACTTCTCAATATATATGAAGGGCACACATATTAGCACCAAACGGCATACTAGCCATTATGTCAAATGTTAGAGCTGAAGCATGGGAGAAAAGAGGGAGGACTTCACACCTGCATCCACTGGAAGTTATTTAAGGCATTGTCATGTCCATAGCTGTTGTTGTTTCCAAACCGAGTATGCCCGTACTCATCACCCATTAGCATCATTGGAGTACCCTAGTTGAATCCAAGCAATTTGGTAAATGGACCACATCATGTCAGGAAATAATAGACTCTAGCTCTATTATACGATTGCTTATGAGTCAGACAATACATAGATGCCTCATGCCTGCAATTGCAGCCATGAAAAAAGGAAAGAAAGAAGTTGGAGGGAGCACAGAACATACAGGTACATCAAATGCATCACAAGGGATAAGCAAAAATTAACCACATCCCAAAAGGGTGTCTGAAAAAGGAGAAGACAACAATTATCTTTTCTTTTTTTCTCTTTTTCCTTGTTTTTTGGGTGTGGGAGTTGGTGGAGAAAGTTGGCTTATGTGAAATATAAAGGCATCAAGAAAATGACTGGTCATAAAAAGTCATTACTGAAATGTATCCACCAACATATAACACAAAATTACCGTTTGTGAGGGCAGGATGTCCGAGCATAACTCAACAAGAAAGATGAATGAAAGAGAGGATAGGAAACAAAAGGAAAGGGGCTAGTAATCAGAGAATAGGAAAAACACAGTTTCTCCTTAAATTCTCAATCGATTCAACAGATGATATCAGTCTTGGACCTCAACAACAAAATAGATGCAATAGCCAGACTGTAGTAGATATACAATGATGGAATGATCAAAAGGTGAAAACATAAGGAAATATATTGAAACCCTATTAGATACTGCATGACGAATATCACAATGTTTGTTCCTGGCCTTCTGAATGAAGTGTTCCAGCAGAGTGCTTAGGTTATTATTGGATCCGTTACTTAGTCATCCAAATAAGTCATCATACACAGATAAGAATAGTGACCCGGTAAAAATAACTTTTCTGTCCTACAAAGATCACTGTACACAAAAAAGTCATGGCTGCGGTCGCAATCGCGCTAACAGCGGTGACTTTTAACATCACATAAAGGTAGTGTTATGGGTGTTGTGCAATTGGTTGCGGCTATGGATGTGATTTTTATATCAGCCATTTATTAGTTCTGTATCAATTGTATCGGTCATATACACCATGTATTCCCCCTATCAGACACCCCATTATCTACTTAGTTTCGGGTATCGGCAAGGTCAAAATTTGACATATATCAGCCGATATATGATTCCCTGGCCCCATCACCTAACTTTATTGTGCTTCCATTAACAATGGAGCTGCTTATGCCTAATCCTTCCAGATAAGAGAAAATATATTCATTGCAGTACACAGCCATGATTCGTCAGGTAGTGTGCTTTACCACTAATTCAATGTACTTAGTATCATTAATATACCATTACAGGCTACGGCCAATATCTCCAATGTGTAAAGGACATAAAATCATTCAAGGGAAATAGTAGTACATTGAATACTGTTCTCTCCATTCTATTAGCATTGAAATGGATTTAAGCATCAAGGAAGATAACATAAGTTGACCCAACCTGTCTAATTTTTTTCTAGCCTAACTTACTGAAGAAACCAAACTTTCCAGAGACAACAATTTAGGAAAAACTAAATCAGAACCTCAGACATTCTTTTACGGAAGTATTAGCGAATCCTCTAGAGAAGCTTTTGCTTGTTAATGCTTCGAGGAAAAAACAAAAAATTATCAGAAGATCAGCTAGAATGTAGGAGATCCAAGGGGAAAAAAACACTGAATAGAAGACTCGTAAATATACATTCTTTGCGGTGTAACTGGAAATAATTAGACTTTGATAGCAAACAAGCAAACAAAGATTGGAAAAATAGAGTACTTTCAATAATAAATACCTGAGATATCATCAGGGCTAAATGGAAATTTTTCATCTGCCTTGACCTTAAAGAAATGATATTTGAATCTATAGTTTCTCCTGTGCCAGTAAATGTACAACAAATGATAAATTTCTTAATACAGAAACATAAAACAATAGCACCCAGTGAGGATGCTATCCGAATGGAAAACATAGAAATATTCATGCTTAAGGTTCAAGGGAACCAAGATAAACACTATCCAAAAGTTTATAGCCAACTTCATAAGGAAGATCTAGTGAAAAGTTATTCTACATGATGTCAAGTTTATTCTCCAGCACTAATCCACTATGCTGCTTATTTTATAAATACAAGGAAACCACCAAGAACACATACAATAATGAGTCTAACAGTTAAAAGATACGAATGACACTCCAAGTCTAAGGTCCACATTTTATCTACCAACTAATTGGTGCAACAGGACTAACATATTTAAACAAAAATTTTACTTTTCTGCAATGATAGCCAGAACAAAGAACTTATTCTCAAAATTAATAGAGGTAAGACAATGAATGGANAGTTCCAACTATAGTTATCATTGCACCCATCATTTCCGCCTTCTCCATTAGACTCATTATGCTGCAAACCAACATCTTACAATGATACGTTCGACACATTCAAAGCCATTAAGCACTTCTATTAATGATCAAGTCGTACCTTAATATTGTATGAAACAAGATCGTACAAAGTAAATCCATCATGAGCAATAACAAAGTTGACGCTGTGGTAAGGCTTTCGCTTGTTCACCTGTATAGAATGAGCAAGGCTAGAACTTGAGAAGAATACTAAAGCTGCATTATCAAAGGTGCTTGCTAACTGTTTATTCTCATCCATCAATACCAACTAGTTGACGAAGACATAATCAAGAATTCATTCATTTAAAGTGAGCATGGAGATCCACATAGCAGTGATAGGACCTTCCCCACACCATTATTTCGAAAAAAAAAAACCCTGAAACCTTAACTACATCCATTGTAGAAAGATAACATTGCAATTTCAAATTGAAGTAGACATGATAAATGGCATACTCTATATAGGTCTGCAGATCCTGCTATACGAGTTGCAAAACCTCCCTTCATGCCACAATCACCCTGCATTATGCGATTACACAAATGTGAAACTCTAATACAGTTCCTTGTAATCAATTCCCTCACGAGATATATACTAGTACGTCCTTCCTCCTGTAGAAAGGAAGTAGTTCTTTTTGGCTTGTAACGATTAAGTGTCAACACCACCAAGAAAAATGTGGAATTAGACTTATTGACCATCATGGGCCCAAACACCTAAAGTTTGCAGATATGATGAATTGTACCAGTATGTAGAGTAATCTGGAACTGGTAGCATGACTCAACCTCTTGCATATGAGGAGGTAGCACATAAAGCAGAGTAAAAATAAGAATATATTTCATTTATTCCTGCTCTGAAATCTGAACATTACAACTTCGATATATAAGTCCCCAGCTGAAAATAAACAGGATGTTTCCATAGATGATCATCTTCCAAACACACAGAAGGCTAAATGGAAACTTGGCAATATCTTCAATTCCATATACAGATATTTGTTCAATTTCAATACAGCCCTCACAGAGAAGTTTCTTCTGAGCATACTTTTAACAATCATCAGATGACATACCTTTATATATCTTCTCACATCATCACGATACTTGCCATTCCATTCTGCCCACCTGAACAGGAGAAATCCCCAAAATTAATTGTGACTACGTGGTGGAAACAATATCTAACATATCGATGGATTATAGTTGACATCATCAACGAGTATACTTATCTGGTGCAAGTGAACCATCTCAGTGTTATCGGAAGGTTTATGAAAAGAGAGAAATGGTTTTGTTCTCATTTTAAATAATCTTTACTACAAATTCTTAACTGACTTGACATGAAATCAAATGTCTGTACGTCAAAGGAAGAAAATAGAAGAATAAGAAGCTACCGATCCCAATTAGGAAATCCTCCAACAAGATAAAGGCCTCCACAATCCCACGGCTCTGCAATTATTTTACTCTTCGAGAGAACAGCATCTTTTGCAATAGCCTGGCACCAACAACAGGATATTATGTGTTGCACAGAAAATGCAGATAGCAAAACGAAATACCTATCGATTCTTTGCCTATATAAATCAATGCTACGCCTCAAAACATCTCACCTTAATGTCAGAAAAATCATAGGATTTCAATAAACTCATTCAAATTAAGTCAACTTCAGAAAAATATATTGCCATTGAATCGCGTTGCTATCTAAAAGCTCTATCAACTACATTGCTAGAATACGAAGTATGAAATCACAGGTCAGCAGCAATAGTCAACACAGTTTTGGCTCTGGAAGACTTTACCCTTGATGATAAATTAATTAAACCAAGATTGTAGTATTTTGAAATGTGTGAACACAAGGCCATGCTTTAGCTCTGTAGATATAGAATTTCAATACAGTTTAGCATTAAGGAAAACTAAATCACACAAGCGCATCAACCATGTAAATACATGGTGCACCAAAAACCAATAATAGGTTCTGAGAATACTCCATTAGTGAAGAATTTTCCACCCACATCATATCCTGTTATTGTCACTTTACAGTGGCAGTGCCTCTCTCAAGGATCCGCCTAGGGCAAGGTAAGAAGGGGTCAGATATACACAACCTTCACCCTGTAATTACAGAGAGGCTGTTTCCACTTGGCCCTTGATTGGAAATGTATTGATTGCCTGTTACTTCACTAGGATTAAGAAGGCACATAACAATTTATTCAGTCATTTGATTTAGTCTAAGATTTATCCAAATCTGAAAATCTCTTTCAGTTCTAGAAATCCACAACCATCTTTGTTGAATAAGAAGAAAAAAAAAAAAGCTGCACTGGCATGCACTAGAAAACACCCTCTGATAGCAGCAGCGGGTGCGGGCCTGCTGTTATGGAGTGTTAAACTTTAAACCAAGCTGGCATATCAACTTAGCAGAAAACGGAAAACTATTGTCACTTCCTCAATTGGATCAGAGAGAATCAGATTGTCTCATTCAGTCAGGAGGCCTCTAATTTCACTTATTGATCCTCATATTGTTTTTACATGTTCTTTTAAGAACTATATTGACCTTCAAAAGGAAAAGGTGAACGGAAAAGATCGAATTGGGAAACCATCTACCTCGCACTGAAACCTGGAGGGTAAAGCGAGCATAGTATTTATATGGCAAACATCAACATCTCATGACTAAAGTAAGGGAGATTGAGATACTATAATGAAGATCAAAGACAAGTGTATGTGGTAATCAATGTGATTGCAAATGATACAGCTTATGAAATGCTAAATGCTGCTATTCGTGTCAGACACAAATCTTACCCTCACAAGAGGAGGTGCATCAAGGGGTGAACCATCAGTTCCTCGACAAAGTACACTGGCCAGGTCAAACCGGAAGCCATCTATATGGTATTCATTGACCCTACAATTGGTTAAAATAAAAAACAAAATGTCATGATTGAAAAAGTACCAGAAAAGGGGAATAAATATCTCACAATTACATGTTAACCAAACTCAAAAATACAGCCTAAGAGGACAAGGAGTCCTCAAAAGAGTCTAATTACACATCAGCCCAATGAAGGAGGATCTGTGAGGCAGAACAAGAAGGTAAAAAAGTTAACCTATCCCACAATACGTCAACAAAAAAAAAAAAAAAAAAAAAAAAAAAAAAAGGAAAGAAAAGAAAAGAAGCATTTTGCCACAACTTCTCCTTCCTCCCACCAAGAACAACAAATCGGTTTGCAAAAACTCCAGAACATTGGTCATCCCTCTCTCTCTTTGCTTTTTATTTTTCCTTTTGTGTGGGTGAGCTTTTCTCGGGAAGGGGGAAGAGGGAACAAAAAAAGAAAAGCAGTGAAAAAATTATATGGAGATCTACAATGAATTCAAAACTGCTTGCTGGTGAAATGGGGGTTGGGATGTTAAGTACCTCGCAAATAAAGTCTAGCTTAGAAGTTACAACTCACAATCACATGAACACAAGTCATCAACTTCGATAATTATAAACTTACCAGTGCCTTAAGCTGTCAAGAACAAGTTCCATAACCACAGGATGGTTACAGTTCAATGTGTTTCCTGCAAACGAGGGAAGAGAGACACTTTTGTAAGAACATTCGCTGGAAATGTACACTGTACACTTCTAGAAATTTCCTATAAAAGCACTACTATCGTAAACCTGGGAATAACTCGAGAAAAAGGTAGGATTACTTCTCACTGCAGCAGAGTCATTCACTTATACATAACTCAAAAACAAGATTCATATCAGTTCTTTAATTTTCAGCATTTAAGCAACAACTAATCTTCAATCAATAGTTTCTCACAGATGGCATAGGTTCAAACATTTAATGCAAATATGTTTGAGAGACATATCTTCATTCATAGTTGTTAAAATTTCTAAACTGAGTATTTAGAGAGAAATTGGTAATCAACTTCTCTCTTTCAACTGAGAAGGTCAAAACTGACATTCATTGTAAGAAAGAACGATCAATAATTCAATATAACATGTGTATCACAGCTCTATACACAGTAAACAGGATTACAGCTTCAAATTATACTCAGAAATGTATATATGAAAATACAAAGGAGTTGAAGATTATCACCACAGCCTGAAAAATTCATCAACTTCCCATCATTCTGGAAATCCACCATGTAATAGACCTGCAGCCATACAAAAATGCCATACACTGTTCAAGCTTTAACCAAATAATATATAAACTATTGGAACACACAATCCAGATAAAGACACCTAACAACTAGAGAGTGGGTTTCAGGCCAGTAAATGGTTTGCATATAGTCCAAAAATTGGCTTCTTCATTTGGCATAAGCTTTTATATTGATTTTGTTTTCTCTTTGTGGAATGGATACCTGGTCCTCCTAGATAATAGTTACTTTCTTATCTTAGAAAGCGTATTCCTTCAAACCTATTCCTAGCTACATTCAGGACGCCATTATGTACGCAGAGCACCATTTCTGTGAAAACCAGTCACCAAAAGCATCAAAACAAGTTCTGTGATGTGGCTCATTACCAATGCTACAAGAGAAACTCGACTCCATTCAGATGTACACTTATGCCGTAGGCAATTGTTTAAGATAAATTCAAATCCATTTAGACAATCACAAACACAGTAGGCCACTGAATATCAAGTGTGTTCAAATGAAAAAAGAACAGTTTTGCCATATCAATCAAAGGGCAAGAATAGCATAAGTGACCTTGTTATCTATGCCACGGAATGAAGTAGTATAAGGGTGTGCATCATCAGCCTCATTGGTATGATTATATACAACATCCAAGATGACCTGCAAGCTCAAAGTATCCACATCACACTCGGCAACCATTTTACTCCAGAGAATATCAGCCGAAAAAGAAAAGATTACAAAATGGATTCAGTCTATTAGATAGAAAAATCACTAAGAAAACATGACAGACCTCTATTCCAGCTTCATGCAAAGCTTTAACCATTTTCTTGAACTCCAGGGAAGCCTTGATGGGTCCTCCACCACAACTTGCATAGCGACTCATAGGAGCAAAGAAGTTTATAGTCGAATAGCCCCACGTATTGATCTTCCACGTTTAAACACTCAGAAGACTCAGAGTAAATTGAAGGAAAACTTGACGTGAAGTAATAAGTAATGAGTGAACCAATGCTTTCCTATTTCTATTTTTTAGATCAGAAGATGAAATAACGCCAATGTGCAAACAAAAATACCAGAATCATATAGATAAAAATCATGGCCAACCAACAGAAACAAACAAACTGAAAAAGTTGTCCAATGGCACAAAGAACGGCATAAAATACATCTGTGTTCTTTCCCATCTTGAAGCACAAGAGCATAACCATAAAGTGCAATTAGTTGTCATTGTGCAATCTACACCTGTTATCCATTCCCTTCTTTATCCCAGGGGTTGGGGGGAGGAAGCAAGTAATTAACCTAAAGGGAAACACAACATCCTTAAAAATGGCATTTACAAGATAAAGAGTTACAACATACCATGTGATCTCTGGGGTTAGGGCGCCTTTGGAGCTCCATCTCATCAAACTCGAAGACAGGAAGCAATTCCACGGCATTGATACCAAGCTCTAGAAGATGCGGAATCTGTATAAATTAAAGAAAACCCATTGTCATCATGTTAGGCTGGCAGAAAATAATGAATCTTTGTGTAAGCCCCCCTTCCCAGCCCCCACCCCCAATAAAAACAACAAAAAAGAGGAAGTGAGAGGCTTACGTAAAGAAAAAGTAGTTGCAAAACCAAATTGTAAAAAGAAATATGATAACGTAGAAAAAAACAAGAAAATTCAGCCCCCACCCCCAATAAAAACAACAAAAAAGAGGAAGTGAGAGGCTTACGTAAAGAAAAAGTAGTTGCAAAACCAAAATTGTAAAAAGAAATATGATAACTAGAAAAAAACAAGAAAACTCCCACCGGCATAGGGGTTTAAGCCTAAATGCCAGGAACCGGGACATTTTTTTAGACTCAATATTCCACAAGGGTTGCTACTGAATTGGCTCAAATGTAATAGCATATTCTGGAGCAAAAGTGCTATACCAAAAGGCGTCGGTTTTGACTTCATGAAGGTAGGAGTAAAGCGGAAAATAGAACCGGATGTCTTTCTGTTTTCAAAATCTATTTCTTTATATCCAAGAGATCTATATGACCTCAATCTGAAATGGAATCATGAATGGTATGGGAAAAGCAATTTGCAAAGTCAAAAATCAAAATGGAAACACCTATTGGTAGCAAATGCCATTTTGAAGCCACATTAAAACACCTACGGTGGAGCTACAGTGTATTTTTTCAGAATCAACAGATCAATACCTTCTCAATCACACCAAGGTAGCTTCCCCGTATATCCTTATCAAGTCCACTAGATTCATCATTTGTAAATGCACGAACATTCATTTCATATATGACAAGATCTTTCTGCAACAATTAGAGCCAATAATGTCCGCATAAGCATAAGGATGTACATAACTAGCATAATGTTCAACAGAAGCAAGGAATTCATCAAATGCATAGCTGTGAGCTCTCTGAAAACCGCACAACAGCAGTTAAAAAGCATTTAATTTCAAGGAATCTGAAAAGCACTAGTTCACCAATTCAACTTTGAAGTGAAAGCTGTCTGTCTTCTAGAGAACACGGATTAGTCAAAGCTCTATCCTGTCTCAATTGCAAAGAAATTGTTTTTTGTTGTGCGTACACATATCCACTATATTGTTTTCACAAAAGTGAAGATCAACTTTTCAAGAGATTACCATTCTGTGTGAAGGAGACACCAGAAAAGGTTAAGAAGGATGAATCTACCTCCGGTATATCTGGATGCATATCATCTCCCCAGTCAAAGGATGGACCATCAAAGTCATAGGTCCCAAGGAACTTAGAGAGCTTATTGTTTGGATCTCCGAAAAACCGGCGACCTTCAATGTATTTTGCATATGGATCAATCAGAATATTACTATTGTCGAATCGATGACCTTGGCGCCAATCTTGAGGACCATCCATGCGGTAACCATAGAGAACAGCATTTCGTGGCAGATCCTACATTATGATAAGGATTTTTCAGAAAGGGGGAAGAAAAGACGAGGAATTCAAACGTGAGAAATTTTTCAAATAACGCAATCAAAAGACTGAGCAAAGATAGTACTTCCTTCGTCGGCTATTTAGATAAGACATATATATAATGTGCGTACAGACAATGGCCAAGGGCCCAGAGTGGAAGATGAAGTTCAAATTTAAGGAGAAAGAACAATTGCTGTGTGGCCATTTTTTAAACATAGTTGAACAACTCACTATTGAGAAAATTTTCAACTATGGATTACAATGCACTATATATCAAATGTCCTATTAAACTGCCACTTACTGATTCGCTAGAGATTAGCCAATATCTTTCAAATTAAAGGTCCAATGGAAACAGCCTCTCTCCGCAATATTAGAGTTAAGACCGCACATGTGAATGGTCCTCTCCCCCGCCCAACCCAATCATAGGCAAGAGCCTCAAGAAAGAGACTATGGGAATGGCATGGTAGGCTGTAGCTAAACAGTAGCAAGAAGAGAGCGAGGCCAGATTGTGACACAGCTAAAAAACAGAATGCTAAGTGATCAATAGGGTGTGATGCCAAGCTAATACTGCATTATCTATTGAATGTCCTCCTTTCTATTTTGGTATGTCACAATTGACTGTTCCCATTTGCTAACAAATGTTGCTTCAAGCAATTATCTTCAGCTATTTTTATTAAGCTGATGTATAATTGGTTAAATTTCTAGCCAACTAGCTCCATATTTACATTCATGCATGAAAATTATATATGGATAGTCACCTTCGGATAGGGGGAGTATGGAACATCAGCTCCCTTGGTCATGACCAAGTTCCCAATCTCCATGTGAAATAGACACAATTCTTCAAAGATGATACACAGAGCAACAGAAATGGATGCAACGCAAACAGGGGAAGCACTAATTGTAGAGGGTGAGAAGCCTAATATACAGAGAACTTGGAAACCCGTTTGTCCCACACCCAAAAAGAAGAAGACAAGAAAAGGCCTTCTTACAGTTATGTCCCAAGAGTGGCCAACAACAGAGTCAAGTAAAGTAAACGACTGAGCTGTCAAACAGCAGCGAAGCTTACCTCGATACAAATATGCCATATATCTCCTGTCCTATGCACATTGGGATCCAGCCTTAACTCCGTCATCTCCCCGTTCTCAATATCATGCTCCTTCCTGAGAATAAGTTGCCAAGCAATTGCAGTTCAGATTATAACCCTAGTTTGGCACATTATTCTGTTAAAACAACACCCCCCCCCCCTCCCAAAATAATAATAATAATAATAATGATGATGATAATAAAAGTTATTCAGTTACTAATATCACTTCAAAGCAAGAGAGACACATAATCACCTGCCACTGTGAGGAAGCAGTAAGCAAAGTGTTACAGAGGTAGCGTGCTGTGAAAAGATCGAAAAATTAATTCCATTCTCAGCTTCCGACACTCCTAATGGAAATGGTTGGCCCGAGAGGATTTTGAATGATTTGGTTGTCTCCAATGCTTGCGAGGCTTCTTCCTTTNAAAAGTATGATCAACACATGGATGCATAACATGTATAAAGTAACTCAAAGTCAATTCTAAGAAATATATCCAGAGAAAAGACTTCTCTAACAAATTTAAACCAGGAAGTCAGTCCATCAGAAGATGTAGAATCCAATAATACGAGACGAACAATCTATCTCAAACTCCTTAGTCACTCTTTGAACTCCTATCATTCTTGTAATATGATTGAATCAAAAGTTAATTATATCATGATGACCATATGATTTATCTAAAATTTAAATAAATTAACATTTCTAGCATTGTCGTGCACCCGAGTGTCCAGCCCCACTGAAAAACTACATTGCTTCACTAAGAAACTGTTAACCAGGCCACCATCTAGACCTTTCTGAGTTTCTGTCCATGAATCAAAACATAATTTACTTCATTGCACGAGGCCTTTCATGGAAATGTTAAGCAGTCTGTTGCAAATAGGAGGAGGGGGAGAGGCAAAGGGAAAAAGAGGGGAGGAAGGGCCAGGGTCTATGCATTTATGGCAGATAAGCAAGCTGGATCTTAACAGGGCCAAGGCTATTTCCTCATTGCATACCTGATGGAGATTAATGAAGGGGGTAAAAAGGAAGACCTATGTGAAAATAGAGTCTCTGTACAACTGGATCAATAATTATTGCATTGTTCTTTTCTATCTATTTTACAGTGCTAACAGTGAATGAGGAAGATGCTATTCAATGTTTACTAGACAGAGCAGAATTAGCCATGTTCTCTTTCCTAAAAGCTTTTAACAGTTCCTCTTTAATTCAAAAAAACATTCTTCAACAAAGCATACTAATATACCTCAAGCACATGCTCTTGTGTAGGACGACCATAAGCGCTTGTAGAAATGTGAATGTTGCACCCCCTTGTCTAACCTATGCCAAAAATTAAACCGAACCTGTAACAGCTGTTGAATGAGGATTATAAATCTATGTATGCCATTTATCTGAAACAGGATCTACCTTGGTGAGGAGTTGCTCATGGCTGTCTGACCCTTTCGTGCTTGATTGCAATCTGTACATAATTCATGATGAGTCATTATGTAGGTTTATCTTTCTCCAAATCAATATAAACGAGCACATAACTTCCCATTATTCATAACGTTAGCTTTAAATTTGTGCATGCCTACTTCAAAGACGAACACCATTCACCCACAAAGAAAAAAATCAAACATCTAAGAAAGAGATGATTTGATGAGGATATATATACCCAAATATGTCCATAACTTTCTATTTTAAGAACAGATTAAGAAGTTCCACTCACTCCGATTTTGCATAAGTCGCAAGGCTGCATGACTACATCACAATTAACAGATACGGGGAAACATTAAATGGTAGCTCATTTATAATAGAAGTTCCTTCGAATCAAACTATGAAACCACTCCTATTGCGTAGATAACTCCACTGCTGTACATTTTAGTCTCATATTTCAACGTAAAGAGATTATGACATATACACTCTACCAATCACAACACAACAATATCAAGTACTCAATAAGTTAAAGGAAAATTAGACATAAACAATCCCCAAGTTTGTGGTGTCAAACAATAATAATCCATCATATGTATAAATCTGGGAATAATCTTATCTTTTAAGTTGTGTCACCACAACGGTCCCATTGATGACAAAATTTAATTTTTTTAACATTTTTAGACATTTTTACTAGGTTTTTACTTCATAAAATTTATGTTTTTGATGAAAATATTTCGAACACTGTTAACAGAGTTAAACTTGGTTAGCGCTGGGACCGTTGTGGTGACACAACTTAAAAACTGGGATTATTCCAAGAGTTACGCATAAGAGGGATTAATATTGTTTGACACCCCAAACTTGGGATTATTTATTCTAATGAAAAGTATCAAACATGAGAAAGTGAGTATATCATAGTCCTTTTCTCTATTGATAGTTATGAATATATCCTGTTCTCTTTTACTCACCCACCCACCTACCAACCCTTTAGTAGGAATTCCCAGTTGCTAGCACAACAGACATATCTTATTTTACTGTTGACAGCAATATGATCCCTTACATTATGTGCTAAGCCCACCACAATCTGGTTTCCCATGAATAATGAATACACCTTTGTGTGTGTGAAGTACAAATGGACAATTAACTTCTTCGAATTTCAACTGATAAACTAAGGCATTGATGTGCTAGAGTTCTAGTGACAATCAATGCTAGAGCCATGCGTCAAGGGCAGCATTGAAGGCATATGACCCTCATCGCAGCCACTGATCAACCTAACCCATGACCACTTCAATCAAAGAAAAGCCATTAAAGTGTGGTCATAATCCCTAATCATTACCCTATAACCACCTCAAGTTTCCAATTTTTTTCCTAAATCAGCAAGTAGCCCCAAAATTCGTGGAATTAGCGGGTGAAATTTCCAGTAAAAGAAACAAACAGTGCCGACTAAACTAAAAAGTAGAAAACCACAACTGTCAACTGTATCAAGAAATTCAAGAAAAATGAAATTTACAACGTTATAAACAAAAAAGAGAGCATGAGAGAAGTGAATTACCCCATAGATGATGATGATGATGATGATGATGATGATGATGATGCAGTAATGGAGGAAGTGAGAGAAGTGGTGGTGGTGGTCGGAAAGGAAGCGAAGAGATTGGAGGTGGAGTACTGGAGAAAAGTCAGGCGAAGCATTTTCAGGCCGTTGATGATGAAGATGAAGATGATGATAGAATGATGGAGAGAAAGTTGATACAATGTTGTTTGTTAGCAAGCTACTAAAAATATCTGGTGAAGCAGTGGAGTGGAGTGAGAAGAACTAAAAGAGAAGTTGCTAGTAGTAGAAGAACGAAGGAAGAAAGAAAGCGACTTTTTTGGTGACTTCCTCTCTTTTTGGGGGGTGACTACGAAGAGAAATGTGGTTGACATTGGTAGCAGTAATGGGGTGACTATTTATGTTATGACGTTAAATGGACGTTTTGTGAATTTCGAGAGCCGGCACAGAAAAGCAGGGGGTGCTCCTCCTTCCCATGCTTGCCACGTGACTTGCTTTCCTTTCCCCTCCATAGTCTACACCCACGTAATGGACTTCTTGCTACCTTTTTCTTTTTTCCTTATTCTTTTTTTTTTTTTTTTTTTAACACTGAACCCTCAATCCTTCTTTTTAAGTCGTGTTATTTTCGTTGTTAGTACTCTGCAATCGGTTTCGTTTGGTTTGTTACGTCTTGATTTCCTTCTGTTTTGTTCTGTTTGTTACATTCTACAACTAGTTTTCTTTCATTTCCTCAAGTTATAACTTAAAGAAACGAGGAATTAACCCATAGAGAGGAGGGGGAAGAGGACGAGAGAGTGAGTGAGTGGGAGGGGTTGGGGGGGAGGATCACTACTTAGGTCTCCGACCCTAGGTTATGCCTTAGGCTGGGGGCGACAAGGGGTGGGATGAGGAGGGAGAGAGATTGGGTGGGGATAGAGAAAGAGAGGAGAGAGAGTGAGAGGAGGTAAGAAGTAAGGATCAATAGCATTTGAAGTATAGGTTAATGTTTAGAAATAAGAGGGCATTTTGGCCTTTTCACTATTTAGGTAGACTAAAATGCTATGATATCCAACCATAAGTAAAAGTATTTACAGAATATATACCACATCAAATTTTAGAGATACCCAGAAAAATTTCATATGGAGTGGTATGATTTTTCTTTGCATACTTATATTGGGTGATAGAACAATCACAAAAACTTATATGAGGCGGCTTCATACATGAGGTCTGGTATCTTGAAAAAGAAAAAGTGATACCTGAAAAGTGGGTGGTACCATTTTTTCTTCTTCAAGCTACCATGAGGCCACCTTAAAGAGTAATTGAGAACAGTTTAAACTCAAATGGCCATCACAAGTTGGTACAAAAATTAGGAATATACCAATTCATATTGAGGAGTATACATTATTATGCTACCCCATTTCCAATTTCCATCTTCATCCAACACGTTCATAGATTACTATCATAGAACTGCTACACTTCCAGCATCTGAAAGACCTATCATGAGTAGAGTTAACAGCTCTGCAAGGTACTCAACTTTCACTTTTTGGTGATTGAGGGTACTAAACTTTTTTTTTGGTGATTGAAGGTACTGTCTCCCCAAAAGACCCCTCCTCCTTCTCTTCTGTCAGGCTTTGATTGAAGATTCACCATCTCATTCTCTCTCCTCTCTAAAACCCAGATTCATCACCCTCCCTTCAAAAGCAAATAAAAAACACATTA
>BSSO01000857.1:0-28069 GCA_030267885.1 Mesembryanthemum crystallinum
TTTCCAAATTTCTGACGCCACGCCTCTGCATTAACAGATACGACTCCAGCTAGAAACCCTGTTGGCTGAGAAGGCTCGTTTGGCGCATGAGAACTCGATATATGCACGTGAAAATCGATTCCTCAGGGAAATTGTTGAATACCATCAACTAACAATGCAAGATATCGTCTATTTGGATGAGGGAGCTGAAGAAGTTACAGAAGTTTACCCATTCTCTATTGAAGATGCCAAGGTGCTTTCCAGTACGCCAACTTCACCAACATCACCAACTTTTCTTCCGGAGGTTTCTTCCCTTGGCTTCCCTTCTGAGATGAACGAATATGAAAGAGAAGCTTCAAAGGAGGTTTCCAACACCTTAACATCTTCATCACCGCCATTCTCACCAGACACAAAAGAATCCTTAGAAGTTCCCACTTTGTCACAGAGGAACTTGGAAGATGATAAGAGACAAAATTCTCCTACTACCAAACCTCCACATTCTGTCGATGAAAATCCAGAAAGACCTCCAATTTCGTCTGCTTAGGGTGAGCTGACCGTGTTGCGGGGGCTTTGTGTACCAATAGATGCACTTTCTTTGTGGGTTTTTCTTTCCTTTTAATTCTTAAAAAAAAATCAATTCTTTTGGGAGGGATTGTGAGGAACAGTGATGTCCCACCTCTTTGTTTAATAATGTATGTAATGTTTTCTTTTGGCTTGCTTTATGAGCTCTAAAAATGGCCAGAGCTCTAAATTCTTTGTAACACAGCTTAATTTATGGTTTCTATAGCATACAGTGCTTTACTCTGTATGGAACCAAGCAAATGCCCTTTAAGATTGCTCTCAACTGCGTTAAAGCTAGTAGTAGTACTAGTACTAGTAATTGAGTTCTCATTAACTGCAGACCGGTACGGAACCCACTCAAAAGACTACCACCTCTATAAGCTATCGTAAAATCCAAATTCATGCCCAGCCAGATCTCATCTGCTGAGAGTATTTTCATAGAACATCTTTTCTTTTCAATTTTAAATATTCCAATTTGATCCAGAGCAATATGTAGTACAGTAACATCTTTTGCTTGATAATTTCAATCTATTCGTTCTCAATTCGCTGAGTGACCAAGCATTGCTTAATGGCGTTCTGCTTCTGCACAGTCTAGTAGCTAAATGAAGAGAAATCAGTTCAAAAGAAATGAATCAATGACCAACAACCACGTGGCACAAAGAATGCACAATATTCCCTTCAGAAAACTTCCATTACTGGAACTGTATACATTGTTCGAATGTAGACATTCTCTATAAATTTACGAGCTACCATAGATACATGTAGACACTTCCGAATACAACATATAAACATATATATCCTGTCAAGTTATGCTTGAACCACTGGTTTAGCTTCCTGCAGTCAACAATCAGCAGAGTAAATGAACAGCACCACATTATAGTTCGCTGAAGAATCGCAATGGGGGCTTCTCGGTAATAGACGCTGAGAATAATCAAGGATCCAAGGAAGAAAATAAATCCTTGCTCAGAATAACTGGAAAAACAGACTTGTTGAACCATCACCAAATGATTTCAGATCTGCAGGCTTCACCAAAGCCCTACATAGAGGGCATGTTCGCTCCCTCTCAAACCTGAAAAAGCAAACATCCTGATTAGTAAGCAAATCTATATAACATAAGGATCTCAGGTTGCCCTAGCGGTTAAAGCACTTTTGAATTACTATAAATCCGAACCCTCATCCCACGTAATTCCAAACTCAAGATTTCATTAGTCGAAGTTCAACCACCCAAATTATAGGGTCCCTAATTAGTAACTACACAGCAAAATAGGTAATAATCCCTAGCATGACACCCCTGAAAGTTGAGTTTCTGGACGTCCAAACTTCAAAGCATTGCCATATTGAGACAAAAAGCTCAAGTACAGAAATTGATGCTTAGGTCCATCTTGGCATTGCAGGGGACTTCTAACCCCTCCCACTGCCACCACCACCACCATAACAAATCCAATGCATGGACAGGGGGAGGGAGATATGGTTAATCATTTTTCTATTGAGTGTATCTTCAGTAGTTCCATCAAAATTCATCCAATAGCCATCTTCTTTCTATCCCACAATGTTTGAAGATTAAAATCCACACGACTCTAATGACAGGAACAGCGTCCAGAGTTGCTTAAAGCTTTTTCTTCATACCATGCCATGCAAGTGTAATAGTTTTTGACATACTTTTGATAAATGAGACTAACTTCCTAGCAATATTTTATTAACACGAGTAACATCTAACAAACTGCAAAACAAACACGGAGAGACTGTTGAGCTCAAAGAAAAAGGATGATTTGTTTAGCACAAATTTGGAAGGACTTGCAGTTTCAATTGTCATAAAAGAGTGAACAAAACCATAACCCATAGGCAACAACTAAAGCCAAATTATAAAGATTAACAAAACAGCATATTAACACCCTTTGCTCATAATACTAATTGGAAAATTTCATGTGTTAAAGCACTAAAAGACTGAAACAATTGAAATGACTCCATCAGCAAACATGTGATCAGCTGGAACAATTTCGTTATGATTCCGTATTATTAAGTGCAATATCAGGGAAACTAAGGCCCAGTTACAAGGTTAAAGTTTTCTGCAACTCTCACAAATCTTAACATCAGCCGTGAGCTTCTTCATTGCCTCATGACTCTTAACAGCCACTAGAGGAGTAGAAGAGCCTGCTTATTTAATGACTAAACCCAAGTGCATCTCTTGCAGTTTATCTACTAAAGGTGCCCTTCCATTCTTTTTCTCTTAGGTAAGAAAAAATTGTATTAAATAAGCCTAATATTTCTAGACTTTAGTTATACATTAACTCTAATGCCTCACCTACTTAATCCCCCACAGGAAAGCTAGACAAGTTACCCGATCCCACAGAAGCTTACAGTTATCCTCGAAAAGATTTGCATTTCTCTCCAACCACATGCACGCCACAAGGTTGCAAGAATTGCAGGGGGAGATAAAGGGGTGAGGAAGGAGCATAGAGAGACAGACAGAGAAAGAACAGAGAGATAAATCATCAAATATTGATCTTGATTCCAGATAATCATTCACTGGACTCCTTATTGTATTTGACAGTAAAACTAGGAGAAACTAACGGCCTAAAGAATGCTCTTTCAGCTGAAATTGAAGAAACCACTATCATTGCAACATGTTACTCTCTCCGTTTCACCATATAGGGTCTCTTTTCTTCTTCACGGGCTTCAAGGCCAAACTTACACTGTTAGTATTTCTTCTAATATATTAACAAAATCACCAAACTATAACCATATGAAACTACTTTTAAACATGAATTTGGTGAAATCATTTTTTTTTAATACTCCCTCCGTCCATCTCAAATGTAGTCAAACCACCCTAAATATTTGTCCATCTCAAATGTTGTCAAACCAAATTTATCCCACATACTTCTCAATAATACCCCTCCACTATAAACAAAATAATATAAAAAATTCAACAAAAAACCCACTTCCCATTTTAAAATTAATTAATTTTTCCTCACCCTTTCTCTATTCTCTATCTATCTCTCTCTATCCACTATCTATATTTAAATGTTTATCTCCAAGGGGCACATTTTTTTTTTTTTTGNTTTCTTCTTAATTTCCATGCAAATTTGGTTTGACAACATTTGAGATGGACGGAGGGAGTATGAACCAATTTATTTCTAAAAGAATGATTACTCCAATTTGACAAAGTTTGACTATGACAAAACGGTGAAGGCATGTTAACACAGATCGTATGTTTACCAGCTCAAGTTCTTTAGCAAAATAGGACATCATAGAAAGGGTTGAACAAAAGACTAACCATTCTGAGACACAATCTTCACAAAAGATGTGTTTACAACGAAGTAAAATTGGAGCATGCATCTTCTCCTGGCAAATAGCGCACATATCCCCTGCTGCAGAAACCTACATTGTATTGTGACCATTTATCAATTACTATACATCAAGCTTCTAAAAAGAAAAAGCAGCACATCTAGCAAACAAGCTCTACACAGACACACAGTACCTTGAATAAGCAACCTCACCGCCCCCACCCCCCCCCCCCTCTTATTCTTTGTTTATTTATTTATTTTGCCGAGTGCGGTTTCAGGAACCCCAAGGCCCTAAAGAGTCGCATTACTAGAACATCATAATCAACAATAAGATTATGCAATCTTACACATAAAACCCGCATTACTTGGGTTTTTCAGAGTTGCACCCAGATAACAAGGCAGAGCTCGCCGATTAGTCCAGCAATGAAACAAGTGTGGCCTTTTTATCTAATGAAGTGACTTTCACTACATGGAATACTAATTAGAAGTTTGGAATTCAAATACATAAACGCCAATACACAATTAGTAATCACAAATGAGTATCAGAAGTTGTATTTCAATAAATTCTCAAGGTTTCATACTAGAATGAAGAGTTGTACAATTACACTTAAACAAAGAATACCACACTAAAATGATGAAGAATGAAGGGTAAAAAGAAAGCCTGCAAAAAAGCATTACAACAATGGATGATGGCCAATAGAGTGCACCAATTAAGAGCAAGTGTGAAGGAAACAGGCAAAAGTAGGAGCCTAACAAAATCCCCATCCCGTAAACCACAATCTCCCAAGAGAGAGAGAGAGAAGAAAAGCAGAGCAATGATACCACTCTTGTAAACATGATAAGGTAGTAAAATGACAAGGGAAAAGGTGGCATCTGCTGCAGTCATACAACGAATACCACATAAATGAACTGAGTTATGTATGAATGGAGTATGCAAGCTCTAAAACGGTTGGATAATTGTTCACATCACCAACACGCTACACAATTAAATATCATTTTTAAGAAACTACAAAACTGCAGTACCTGCTCAGTAGTTGCATAAGCCCCATAGTGTACCTCTTTGCGAGATAATGCCTTTACTGCAGAAAAGAATGATTGGACCTGAATACCAATGATGCACCATGTGAAGGTCAAAAACAAAGGCAAGAATACTGACTTTTACAAGAGCTATTAAGTACACAGATGCATGTTACAAAGAATCATACCTTCTCAACAACAGAGGTGAGCTTAAAAGTCAAATAAAGTCCAGTCATTAGTGATGAAAAGAGGCTTCCATATTCCTTGTTTAAAAAGAACCTGTACCAAACCGGAGTCGGCAACAAGGCACGATAAAGCAGCAACAGATACTCCACTAAAGTCAGCATTTGCCCCTAGAAAGCATGAAGGATGTTAGAACAGCTAGGACACAATACCACCATTAATAATTGAAAACTTAAGCCCTCGTGCTCTGTTACTCCGACATGGCACTTCTCCGGCTATACCCGGGTCGACACGACCCAACACGGATCCGGGTATGGAATCCGTGTCCGACACTCTAGTTGACATTCCGACACGCCTTACACCACCAGCCCCTCGAGCAAGGAGAAAGAGGGGAGAGAAGTTTAGGAATTACGTATAATTTCAGATCTAGGGTTTAGATCTGAACCCTAGATCTGTAAATTGAAAGACTGATTGATGGCCAATAAGCACGAAATCATAGGGCTGTTGGTCGCCAGAAAATCACGAGACGGCAGATGGCCTTGCCGGCTTCCGATGGCCGGTCGCCATTAAGTTGACAGACACTAGCATGGCTGGTTGACAGAGAGAGAGAGAAGAGGGCATCGACCAAGACTAACATAATGAAAAGAAAATTTATGGTGGGCCAGCATGTATTAATCTACTATAAAAATAGTACAGTACCAAGTACTAGTTTGACTTTTTCAACATCTCCTTTCCCAAAATGCTAAAGAGATTTAACAGAAGTACCAACTTTTCTACAATGCCAATTTCATCTATATTAATTTTTTTTTTCAATACTTGCCGGATCCCCATACCCGTGTCCAAATTTAGGGCAGGGTCCCCGTGTCCTGAATTTTGAGCCACGACATGTCCAACACTCGGATCCGTACCCGTGTCGGTTACCCATACCGAGTCCGAGTAACATAGCCCTCGTGGACTTTTAAACGTGTGAATTTGGAAAGAAGTATGCTCTTACCTGCCTACGGTAGTTTCTTCCTCTGCTGTTTTTGTAATACATAAGCAACATGCACTTCACAACCATTGCTGTCTGGCGAACCAAGGTATCTGAGGAAAAACCAAATCCATGTCACTTGACTAGCACAAGATACTCGTCATTACAGGAAAAAAAGAATTTTACTGAAGACTTAAATGAAAGCAAATTATTTAGAACAACGTGAGACAGTGATCAGCAGGGGATAAATGAGGGAAAGGGATAGCAAGACATATAATTTCTCTATTTGTGCGCCTAAACCTCAGGATCAAATTCTGGGAGGCACCTAGATTAGAGGGTGAATCTTTCTACATGAGATTCCCGGAATTACTCAGGTTCCAACATCCTGTCCCTCATTATGCTTCAGTCTTAAAGCTATACTCTATACCTGATAGCTATTGGAACCTCCAGTTACTGAGATCTCTTCATGATTGGAAGGTGCAGGAGCTTGTTTCTTCACTCAGCATATCTTGGAGTCTATTCAGTTCTAGTAACTCCATGTTCTAAGTGTGAATCGGTGACACAACAAGGAGAATTTGTGTGTAACTCATTTCTTCAAAAGCTTACAACGCCATTGCCCTATCCCCAATTTTCAATAGCCAACCTTCTTCTGTATGCAAAGGCACCTATTTAATACTAATGACATGAGGTAATAGAGGATGCTGTGGTAGGGATATGTGAGTAGTGTATTATGCCAGCAGTGAAACCACATCACATGTTTTCCTGCAATGCGATGCTGCACGAGTACACGGTTTAGAAATACGTTGTTCGGTGTAAGCCAAGTCGATCCCCCTACAACTTACAAGTTTGCTAAGTAGCCTTTGCGGTGGATAAGGAGAAGAGCATGTTGTGCACAATGCTCTTTTGGCAACTCTATCTATAGTGTATTGGTGTTTATGGCTGTTCATTTTATGGTCAGAATGAAATATGGGACATTTCTCTAGACCATCTTTATCATACGAGTTGTTGTGGGATAGAGTCACTTGGCTTCTCTTTGTTCTCGAACTGCAGAAACATATAAGACCTGATCTATTACTGCAGTCCAAGGAATTGGGACAATTTGTAACACGATTCTTTATGAAGGACATCTTGTCCTTGTTGTAACTAATGTTTCTCATAAGATGCATGCTTTTTTCTACGGAAAAAATTATCAAGAATTTTTTTGTTACAATGGCATGATGTACTGTGGATCCCATCCACGGCATCAAATATTGGCCAATACACAACGTATCGGCCGTTACGTCAGTTTTCAAGATTGCCAATACAGGAAATCCCGGTACATCAAGGGGGGGTATCAGAAAGGCCATTACATGGCCGATACAGTCGATAAATAGCCGATAGATGGCTGATACAGCCAATAAACCCTGAGACGACCGTGATCCGATATGCTAATCCCGTATCAATCCATTTCCGCGACGTTGCAAGCGTTAGCCCCATCGCAGCAAATACCGTGATTTTGAACCATGACCCGTCAATCCAAGAGGTAAGAAGTGCAACCAAGCCGCATAACATACTAGCAAATACTTTTATTGAAAGCAACACTAGAATAGAAAACGGCTTTCCTTGCAAACAATACATGTTCGGCAGAAAATATTTTCCCATTTCAGTTATTTTAAAAAAAATAAAAAATCGAACAGGAAACCTTTTTCCTCCCAAGTTATATATTAAGAAACTACCTTCTTCTAGGTAGGGGGTGGATAAGAGGTTAGCACAGAGTTGGAATAAGAATGAGTGGATAGAATTTCCCGTAGAAAGTATGACAGGAAGAATATTTTCCATAAAAGCAGAGGTTAGTGCCAAGAGCAGATGAACCTAACTACTTAACAGCCTCTTCCTCGATTCCTTCTAAACCACCTCCAAATTTGAATGCAAGCCTTTAGAAGATAGGGATCAGAACAATGACAATCACTCCAAAAGCAAGAAAAGATCAATAAGTGAAAACTTGAATTTTGCATAAAGAGAAGAAAGAGAGCCACCAGGTAACTGCATACCATATTTGAATAGTCATAACAAACATATTACAACATGTCTAATCATCTTTTTATGGTATCAAAATGAAGCTGTTAAAAGCCGCAAGGAAGGAAATGGATGAGCTCAGCAAATTGACGGCGCTCAAGTTCAGTGATGTTTTTAGATAGTCTTTTTTTTCTTTGTTTGTGTATATCATAGGGGTATCTTCATTTTCCAAGTCATCAGACGTAGTGGCCTTGCATGACATCTTTGGTGATCATCTACCAATAGGAGATAGATGGGGAAAGAGGGGAGCTTCTGGTTTCCTTCTAAATCTTTGGAATGTGAAACATTGAGGGAAATAGAATATGTTCTCTCGTGGTTACTAAAACATCAATGACCAGATTTCCTAGTTGCCAAATACTGCTCAGTAGTGCATAGACATAAGTAGATAACAGACCTCCAGCCTAAACTTATGCAGCACTTGCTGTAGATAGCAATGGATACTCACAATCTAAATCTTGTTGGAAGAAGAAAATTCATAAATACCCTAGTTCTGATTTGCACAATATAAAAGATGCTAGAATGAGAAAAAGGGAAAGCACACACCATTGACCATAATGATAAAAACAGCATGCCAGAAGGGAGGTATAACTTTTGGAGGAAGCATAATCAGTGGATAGAGGAGGTCATCATTTCTATACCACCAGTAAACACCAGCCACATGAAGTGTAAACACACTGCAATAGCCAATTAAAACAGGAATCTTCCTCTCTCCCTGCACCAAAGGAAATAACAAGTCAGGAAAAAAAAAAATCTTACAAGCAAAGAAATTCAAGCAGTAGACCAGACGCGTGAGTAGACTTATCGCACATTGAGATCGAACAGAGAGAAGTTTAAAGTACCTTCAGGGCAGTTTGTTTACGTAGGATGTCATTTGACTTGAACATGACAACAGCAATCCAAATGGTTACAAAGAAGCCTGTGAATCATTCCAGAACAAAATGCCATACATAAATTATTAAGCTTAAAAACGGTAGCAAAGGGAACGAGTTTTGCAACCTTGTAGTAAGCTTAAAACATCGACAGAAGTTTTCATTTTCTTCATAGGAAAATAGCAAGACCATATATAGACTTTGACGATAGTCAAAGGAATCATCCAAGTAGTACGCACGAAAATAATCATTCCAAAAACTGAAGCCCTAACATAGTGTACATCTGGACTTTATAGCATAGTACACTATCCATTGAGAAGTAACAACGACGGGAATAGAAAATCAAATAAACATCTTAAGGAATCTTAAATGGAAATTAATATAGGGATGCTTACAAAAATCACTATATATAGCAAAAAGTTACTGATACAAAGTGTATGACAGCAAATAACAGCATATACACAGTAGGCTATCTCAACGATAGTGAAATAAGACCAAGAATCATGGGTTGCACTCATATATTAGGCTCGCATATTTGCAATCAAGAAGTAGGGCGGCATAGAAAATATTCCAGCCAACAAGGAAAAGTGGGTAAGGTCAGGTAGCAATGCGGCAAAGGGTTCTCACAGTGCGAAGGGGATTAGCTATGGCTTTAACCGTTGGGAACTCTTAAGCAAAGAATAAAGCCAACATCAAAACAATATCACGCATTAATTGTGCTTTTTTATTACACCAATTGCTTAAAAACTTCCGCGAACTAACTCAATAGACAGAAACATGACACCCATTGATCAAATAAAGGAATCACAATGATGAATACATACCCACACAAATAACACAATACGCACAACGAAAGAGTACCTTGCAAATGCTGGCGAATAAAAACCACCAGTAGGAGCAAAGAGAATGGGAGGATTTGCTCAATCCATCTGGCAGCTTGTTGAATGTCATAGCGTTGATAAGTAGAGTCCCTATTGTTTGCACCACCCCCATCAGCAGCCTCAGCATCAGCACTCGAACTAGAGAACTGAGAAATTCCCTCCCCAGCTCCACGGTCACTCCTGGAATCCTCCTGTCCATCCAATGATCCCGCTGGAGACACGGACACAGGCCCAGACTGCATGGCTACCTCACCTGGGCACGGTTGCACCCCAGCAGTGGAAGTTGGGGGCAACCCAGCTTCTCCTCTATCATGGTCCGTTTCACCGGCACCAATAATCCTAATGGAGACCTCGCCGCCATTAGTGGAGGGAGAAGACTCGTGAATGTGAGGGGCCGACCCACTGATGAGGGATTCAGACTCATGGTTGCTAGACCTCGGACGTAAAAGACCCGAATACTCTAAGAGGGTGGAGACCGGTGACCGTATAAAATTGGCAGCCGAAAACTGCACTCTGTAACGTCTAGAAGAACTGGAATTGGCGGAGGATCCTCTGTCTCTGTGAGAGTCGGAACTGCCACCAGGACCTTCCATCTCCGATGATGATGCCCTAAACCTAACCCTAACCCGCAAAGCATGAATCAAATAATCACCCAAAGAAAGAATATTTTGGACACAGAATTAAAGCAATATCGAATTTGAATTCGGGAAAAAGAGAATGAATGATCGGATTACCTGCGATAGGGAAACTCCGTGGACGAGGAGGTTCGCCGATGAAGGCGGCTGGGGAAAAGTACAGAATCGATCGTCGTGAAGAATCGAAGCCGATAAACCAACCAAGTCAACAACAGAGGGAGAGGAAACTTCCAGAAACTATAACAATCGCATAAGAAGAAATTGCAAATATGCTCATAATTACAACTGGTTATAGAAAGAAATCGGGAAAGTTATTTAGGGTTTATAGAGAGAGAGAGAGACAAGGAGAAAGAAACAAACAGTGGGGTTGTTGTGAAAGGGTGCTCAAGAAAGGAATTGAGAGTAGCAATGTTTGTAAAGGATCAGAGGAGAGAGAGAGAGAAAACAAAGGGGAGAATTTGAGAAGCAGAAGAACAAAAACAATTAACAAGCTAAGGGGAAAGGGGGCGACACAGAAAGGAGAGGAGAGAGATTGTCGTTGTGATTTGTAATTGTAAAAAAGAAAAAGAAAGAAAGCACCTTCGACTCTCTTTCTCTCTCTCTTTCTCGCTCCCAGAAACGGAGAGAGACCAATAAAAATTCAATTCAATCCTTTCTGTAATACTAAATGCGACCAAATTACTAGTCCCTGCTATTCGTTTTAAAAAAAAAATTAAATTGAGGGTAAATTTGAGTGATTATATTAAGGTTTAATGTAGATACAGACAAGTATATCGACCTTTAATACAGTAAAATACATCGAAGTATACTCTTGACCATTCAAAGATGACGTGGCACTGTATTTTCAAAAATTTAGTTCAATTTTATGATTTTATGACCATAATACCCTTAGTATACCTTGTTGAAATTCTTGAGTAAAAAGTAAATTGAGGGTTTTTTTTTCCTTGACATTTCACTTGCTCCAAAAATTGAAATTTTCATTTGCATTCAACTTCACCAAAGTAATATACCTCAACGTATTTTTTGAAACGTCAATATACATATCTGTATTTACGTTAACCTCAGTATACCTCCCTGAAATTTACCCTTAGACATTAAATTGAGAATATTGAAGTAAATAAAAAGGTGGTACTGCATAAAATCAAGCCAACTCCCAACCTACGATCTAGTGATCTTCAGAAAGTAAGTTTTGAACGCGTAATTTAATATATAAGTTAAAACTTGTTTGATAGTGAAGTAAACACCTCTCAGATATAATGGTACTGTACTTTGTGTTTGAGCTCATGAATCATTATTCATATTCAAGAGTATGATCTGAGGACCAAATCCAAGTACTAATCCTCCAATTTGTGATATGGTATGCTGGCCAATGGACTAGTTCCACCGTGTCAAGTAACCAAAAGTTGCAGCCTTTGCCACGATTAACGCGGGCTGGCCCGATTGACTTCTTTGGGCCCTGTATTTGTTTGTTCTTATGATTTTGTTACACCAACAAGTTACTCCATCACAACACCATTCATCAGTTATACTTATACCAATTGATTGGAGCTTGTTTTTGGACTTGGTCTTGCGTTATTCTTAAACCAAGTTTCATGGCCCATGACCAATTATACCAATTGATTGGAGCTTGTTTTTGTCGGCTAGGACCACTTTTTACGATCAGTTATCAACGGCTAATCATAAACCTTGACTAAAAGTGCATGTGAAGGATCCCAAAAGTAGGAGATAGATAGACATCAAGAATAGGGGGAGACCCTTACAAAAACATTTTACTGTAACAATCTTAACTAACACAACACAATGCCACTCAAAGCTACTTCAACTCTCGAGACAACAAATACCACACAACTAAGAAAAACAGGCAACAAAATAAGCAAATACTATAATTGAGTAGATAAGGATTGCACTAACAAATAGGGAGAAAACCAATGAAACTTCAACAACAACTATCCCCGTCTTCAACTTCTTCTTTTTCAAAATCTTCATCCACCATCAACTCTATATTTTCAAAAAATGACTCAAACAACAAACACAAATCCTCAATTTTAGATAATATTGGGTTATTACCATATGGGTTGCTTACGCTTGATATGCTCTTAACACCGTTGCCATACCCTACAAAAGAGCGTTAAAGTGGAGAACAAAGCAGACTAAGAGAACTCTGTCAGCGAGAGGGACTTCAATTTTTCTTTCTTACCCCGATTTGAAGAGAAAAGCTTTATAAGCTAGGATTTTAGCATGAATCCACCCGAGAAAAGGCTACTATCAAAAGGAGTTGGGAGTGGCTAAGATTGGAGCAAAGCTATTCTTTGACAAACATAGTGAAAGATCGCCTAATGGAGTTTAAAGAAAGAAGTACTTATTTGATAGTTATGACATTGATATATTTTGTTTCTACAATTATTGAGCTTATACACATTTTTACCTCACTAAATATGAAAACTTACTTTGACATAGTAATTGTATAACCATTATTCGGGTCTGTTCTTTTCAACTTAATTTGATAAGTTTCAGTTCAATTCAGCTGCAATAAGTTCAGTTCAATTCGGTTCAGTTCGGTCAGTTTCAGTCGAAAAGAACAGGCCCTTCCCACAGTATATTCTTTCGTTTTTTAGAAACTTTATGACGTATATTACATATTATTAACACAAAATGTTGAATTGCAAAAAGATTGGTGCATTGCACATGCCACAAAAGTTAGTTATATAGTATTAAATAAGACATTTAATTCTCATTGTAGCATTCTTTTCCATTACTAAATGGTGGTATCTTTAGTATCGTCGTTGTTGATGCCATTTGTAATATCGTGTTCTACTACTGTTATTTTGTTGGGTTGAGTTGATTTTAGTAAAAATAAACAAAAAATCAATAAAACTATTAGAATCAACAATAATCATTATATAGCGAAATCTATTCACTAGAACCAATAAAATCAACAAAAATTTGTATAAACAGTAGAATTCAACATAATCACTAAAAATCAACAAACATCAACGAAATTCGACAATAAATATCAATTAAATAACATGAAAAGAACAAAAGCCAAGGCAATGTACTACCAGCTAGAAAATTCCAAGCTTAAGACGATCTTTCCTAGCATCTTCCCTAGCAAAGCTTCCAAGCTCAAAACTAGTAAGGACAATCCAGATCTCGAGCTAAACCCTATACTCATTGTTTAATACTTTTAGCCATTTTATTTGTTTTAATTTCAAAATAGAGTAGTATACTAGAGTAATAAACAATTTGTGCAGCATATGAGGTGAAAAGCTTGTATTGTCTTCACTATAATTTTGTGATCATTGCATAATTTTGTTACCATTGTAGTAGTATATGTTTGCAAATAAAGCAAGAATGGATATATGTAGGTGTAAATAAAGTACATTCTTTCATGGTAATACTTCAAATCTTTCAAATGGAGTAGAAAATATGTCTACTAGTTGATTGGGTTAACTTTCTACCATTCTTTCTATATACTCCTCCCTAGTAGTGGGTCAAATGGCTTTGAAGGTGCCTGATTTATTGCCTTGGATTGGAGTTGGATGGTCCAAATACAAATAAAATTGGTGAAAGAAGTAAGACTAGTCTTCTCCTTCTCTACCCATTTTGGAAGAGTTATGTACTTGTGTTGTATGTTGCTTTTGTACAATAAAAGCTTTGGATAAAATTGTTTTAACATGACTTAATGATATGCAACTTTAAGTGGTAATGAATTTGTTTGTAGATAAGATTTCAGAGTTACACAGTGTGAACAAATAAACATGTAATGAGAGAGTTTCTCCATTGTTAAAATTTTAATCGAACTTGCATGAGATTAGTGTTCCAAAGTAAAATTGAGGCGGAGACATGTGATCATATAAACAACATTAAAAAAAAGAAAAAAAAAGAAAAAGAAAAAGATGAATAGTTTAAAAATGGGTAGTGGACACTACAAGATGGGGCATACTAGAAGAAAGAAGAAAAGCCAAAATGATGAAGAAGAAGCAATTAAGCAAAGAGCTTGTGTTGTTGTTGTGTTGTGTTGTGTGGGGCGAGGTCCCTCAACTCAACTCAACTCAAGTCATGCAGAGTGAGTTGCACATACACCTGTAAATCGTCTCTTTCTCCGTTCTTTTTTCCTTCTTCTTTTTGTTTTGTAGTAATGTTTTTGTCTTTTCTGTCAGGGCTTTTCTAAATAACAAATTGTTAAAAATGTACAAAGTACTACTGTAAACTTACTTGTTTACTGAGTATCAGTAATATACTGTACAAGTGTATCTGTGTATAGAAATACTCCATAGAATAGAGATCTATCCAAGGCTAGCCAGCTTAGTTGAATATACTTATATCGTTCGTGAATCGTGATTCTGAGGAGAGAGAAAATGAGTTGGTAGCAAAACAAAACACAGTGAGAGTTGGACCGTACCCAACAGCCTGTATAGCATATTGGAGTATATTAGCATTTGCAAATTACATATTGCCCCATTTCCATTTCCATTTCCATTTGCAATTTTTCTCTCTCTATCACTCTCGCTGTCTCTGGGTTTTGCTTTTTTTCTCCCCAGGCCAGGCCAGGCCAGAAGATGTCCATTCTTCCCCATCTCTTTCCTCTTTTTTCTATCTCCTCCTCAACTTGTGACTTATGACCACTCCTACTCCTCCTCCTAATGTGATGTCCCAGTCATCTTCATCTCATCACTACTACTCTACTAAGTATCTTTTTCTCTTCATAATTTTCTGAATGTCCGCTGATAGTGAGTGAATGAGAGAGAGAGAGAGAGAGAGAGAATGCCGCTAATCTCATTATCAACATCATCTTCGCCTCAATATTGACTATTCAGTGAATTGCTGTTGCTGCTGCTGCTGCTGCTGCTACTACAGCTACTACGGAATTGGGGGAAAATAATGAATGAATTGCCTCCTAATTTTCTCTCTCCTCTTTTCCCCGTCTAAATTTCCGCAACTTACTACTCAATCTTAGTGACTCTTAAGCTCCTCTTTCCATATTTGTTCCCGCCATCTTGTCTCGTTCTTTCTGTCCTTTTTTATTGCTCTCAAATTCACATCTGCCTCTTTACTACTAGTATTATAGAGTAAATAAATATTCCGCCCATCTCCAAAAAGCTTTAAACAATGGTGTTGTTGTTGTTGTTATTGGTGGTGGGTTTCACATTCACATTCACATTAATTGGTTGCAACACCAACACCAACATTCTGGACCACCCGCTTGCCTTCTACGCTCTCCTTTAACCCTTTTTTTTTTTTTTTCCCATCATTAGTTTGAGGACTGAGGAGAACCAAAAGCATACGAGTACTATTCTGCAGGGCATACCAAGTTCACAAAGGCTTCAACTTTTGCCTTTTCTTTGCCTTTCTTTTCACCAATTACCCTTTCTCTCAAGGTCCTACTTTTACTTGAACAAACCCATCATCATTTTAATCTGCATTTGTGAAAATAGCTGCTCTGAGATTTTGTGTTGTTTGACGACTTCAACTTGTAATTCCTCAAGTTTCTTATTTTATTCTTTGATTCTGGATCTAAGGGTCAAATCTCTCTCTCTTTTTTTTTTTATTTTGGTACCAGCATTGACTTGGTACGGGAGCAACAGCATCGTCTGCAGATGTTGCCAAACATTATCTGCTACTGATCACAAACTTATGTTGAGTTTCTTCATCTGTAATCTGGGCATCATCATCATCATCATCATCATCATCAATGGGGCTTCTTTTCCAAACTCTGGTGGTGCTTTTTCTACTAATATGGTTGCCGCAGACAACACCACAATCGCATACAGATTCCCCCCGTGCCTTAGATGCCCTTCTACAAGACTATGCTTATAGAGCTTTCGGTCATCCTCGGACCGGCATTGTGTATGATGGAACGGTACCTTCCAATTTCACAGGAATTAACATCTCCGGTATCAGGCTCAGGAGCGGTAGTTTGTATAAAAGAGGTGTTCAATACAAAGAATTTGCCATCCCAGTTGGTGTCTTAGCTAATCCGTATGTGGAGAGACTTATTTTGGTGTATCAAAATTTGGGAAACTGGTCTAGTGTATATTACCCTTTATCTGGTTATGCATATTTAACCCCTGTGCTCGGTCTGCTTGCCTATGATGCTGCCAACCTATCAGGTACCAATCTACCTGAATGGGACATCAGGGCTTCCAAGAATCCGATATCGATTCACTTCTCCAATGTGAAATCTGTGCCTGATGGATCGGTACCAAAATGTGCTTGGTTTGATTTGCGCGGTATGGTCAATTTCAGCAAAGTGGTGTCAAAGAATACATGCTCAACTGTTCAACAGGGACATTTTGCTTTGGTGGTTGAGGCAACTGCCCCTTCCCCTGCGCCGGCGGCCCCTTCTCCTGCCCCGGTACCTCATAAGAAGAAGAAGAAGAGAAATATGAAGAAGGTTTGGATAATTGTTGGGTCGGTGGTTGGTGGTCTCTTGCTGTTGATACTACTGGCATTGTTGTTGGCATGGTTGAAGAAATACCAGCGCAAGAAGAAAATGCAGCATATGGAGAAGGCTTCAGAAGTTGGTGAAGCCCTAAGGATGACTTCAGTAGGGAGTGGAAAAGCACCAGCAGCGATGGTGACACGAACGCAGCCGACTCTTGAGACTGAATATGCACCCTAACTCTTCCTCCAACAAACTGTACAAGCTCTTCTTCCCTCTCCTGCCTGCCATTTACATTCATGTTCAATTCTTGCATTCACAATTCTTCTGAAACCACACCTATTTTTGGTTGGTGTCTCTCCTTCTTTTGTGTTTAAAGTCTATTCTTCTTGCTTGTTTAAAAATTATCTGGTTCTCTCTAGCATGAGCAATACAGGAATTAATGGTGTAGATATTAATATGTTTACCATTGCTAGTCTTCCTCACTATCTCATGATTCATTGTCATGTGTGCTTAGGGCAGGGGTGATTGTGTATGTTTTGCTCTTTCACCAGACACCAATGATGAATAAGATCCCCATCCCTTCATCTCTCAATTGTTCTTTCCTATGCTTTTGGCTGTATGTTGATTTGTAACATTTTTTTTTTTTTTGTTTTTTGGCTATTTGGGATATATCAATAAGGAAAAAAAATATGAGAATGATGCTGATAAGTTTGGTAATAAGGATTTGGAGAAAGGCTTTTCAGGCAAGATTTCAGGTGTATGATCTGCTCTTATTGTTTGGCCAAGATGTACACTGTTCTTTGGAAGTCATCTCTCTACAATAATGAGTCTTGATAGCATTCACATCTAGACTAGTTTTCAATTGTTACACCATTTAATGAATTCACTGGGTAGTTTTGTTACACATACTGTGTACCCGATAATGTTATTTCTGTTTTTGTTTAGTATAATAGGCATAGTCTTGGTTCTAGGCAGAATCTCAAAGATTGGAGGAACACAGTTATTATGCACTTCTGCTGTTAGTAGATTCCTTAAAATTGTAGTACTATGATCATGAACCTCAAGTTTTGAGATTATAAGAGAAATTTCGGGCTCTGTAAAAGATATATCTGTGTTTACTGTTTGATATGCTTTTCTTGTGTCCTCCCATATTCACATATATAAGTACCTGGAATTCATCTTTCCCTTTGTGCGTATGGTTTTTCCCGTAGGAATGGTTCGCAAAGTGAGTTGTAGTAAATATTTCTCTTTGAATAATTCTCTAAGTTACTATTCTAGTTCTTCCTTTTCTGATTAATGGCCGAGCTTTGCCTTTGTTATAGCAGTAAGAACGACATGGAAGGGCTATCCAACTATCCATGGATCTTGTTAATTTTTTATTTTTATTTTTTTTGGGACAACGACAATCAAGGTTAGTGACTGAGTAGTGATGAAACATAAAAAAAGCTTAGTTAGAGGAGTAGATGGTAGCAAATTTGATCATCAATGGTGATGGATACACAGTACAGTTGTCAGCCTTAGGAGGGCGGGGACAAAATTTTGACAGTAATGATGAGAGAAGGGTGTTTAAGTTTATAGATAGGTTAATGTAATGTTGTTGTCTTGCCAAATTGCCGAGGAGCTCAGCTAAGCTGGACCATCATTGTTGAGAGTTGAGTCAAATACCTGCAACTCTTTGACTCCGTCTTCTGCTGCAGCAATTAAGTTATGAGGGGTTGTAGCACAAGGAGCGGAACAGAGAAGCGCTGGACCCTGCTACTGCATGCCTAAGGCTGCATTTGGTTATTGAGTAACTTATTTGAGAGAGAGAGAGAGAGAGAGAGAGAGAGTGTGTGTGTGTGACATGATACTATGGGCTCTGCTTCTTGCTTCAATAACTCATCAGCATCAGAACTGCTGACTTTCTTTATTACTGCTCCTACCAATCGAACAATATACCAGTAGTAAATTAGTACTAGTAATGCTAGTGGAACCAGTACTACGTACTACTCGTAGTGTTATTATTATTACCCTTCATTGAGAAGAAGGTATTGAATGAATTTGGTCCATTGTATAGAATAATATAGATAAGCTTCTAATTAATGGTGATTATAGGGGTGACTCCTACCTTTTTAGTTGTGACTGTCCGAATGACTCCCACATTTGGAGGGCGTCTTCTTCACCTCAAAAAGGGTGAGGGTGTCTCTCACTTTTTGGGTTAGTTTTTAAAATGATGAGTTTAACTAAAAATGATAGACATTAGGCCAAACGACATCTTAAGCTATCATGTAAACTAAGTTTGTGCAAAAGTTTGCGTTATAATATTATGATCCTAATAGGAGTATTATCTAAGATGATACTTATTTAAAAGAGAAAAGGAGCAAACAAATGGCAGAGAGAGATAGAGAGATCCCTTTGTGGTTTTCCCAGCTAGCTCGCCACATGAGACCTCTTCTTTTAGTTTCGCTTTTTAGCTTAGCTGGAAGTTGGCGTTGGCGTTGGCGTTGGCGTTGGCGTTGGCGTGAACCCCACAAAGACAAAGACACAGACTTGGCTCTCAGTGGTTGGCTGTATCATATTCATATTCATATTCATATTCACATTCACATATGTGATCGTATTTAAGTAGTACAGCCCTGTTTATAAATCCCCACAATAGCAGTGCCGTTATTTAATACGGCTGGAAAGTGGGACTTTTCTTTTTTTTTTTTTTTTTTTTTTATTATTTATTTTGACAGCTATGGAACCACATTGACATTACTCACCATTAATGGGGGTCTGGAATTGGGGCACAATCACATTCGCCATTTCAGACAAAATACTCTCATCCCCAGTGGCCACTACTTTACAATCTGTTCATAATACTTCATACTTGCTCTTCTTCCCTTTGGCTGCTCTATCTTACCCGTGAGTGTGACTCACTCACTTTCATACAGTATGCTTCACGACTGGGTAAATACTGTAGATGGATATGGGGGACTTCTTCCACGGCACCATCAAAGTTGGCCGTGGAGACATTACAGTTTAGTTGGAACTAATCTGTCTTTGATCATAACCAAAGTAAAGGGTGAGTATACAATATCAATTTGGTTGAATCAAAGTGTTTTTAACTTCAACCAAATCTGAAAAACTATATGGATAAAATAATCATAATTAAGAGTAAATAAACACATGAGATTTACTCACTTAAATATGATAGTATAGATTAGGGTGTGTTCATTTCACCTTACCCAATCCCATTTCAGGCCGTTTAGATCAGATCAGTTCAGTTCACTTCAGGTGGTTCAGTTCAGGTCGTTCAATTCAGATCATACACTTTTTCACTCACAAATTACTATTCATTCAGTTCAGTTCAGCTCAATTCAGGTCGTTCAGTTCAATTCAGTTCAGTTCAGTTCAGGTACTTTCAGACGAACTGAATACACCCTTACATGGTCATTATTATGTGGTGGCCATTGTAAAATTTTGCATATGAAGTATGGTTAGTTTACTCAATGTGATGTCATTATATTGGTAAGCAATCCTAATTAAAAAAGAAAACTACTCCCTCGGTTCATTTTTTAAGATAACGCTTTTCGTTTTAGTACATTCACAATTTAAGGTTACACTTCCAATTTTGGTAAACGTTTCTCTTGAAAGTATTAAAATACTTTTACCTATTCTTCTCCCATCAAGTCACTATCACCTTTACACCCACTAGTAAAGGCAATATGGCCATTTCTTTCTCTTCTTAAATATTGTGCCCAATAATAAATGTCACCTTAAATAATGAACGAAGGGAGTAACATTTATAATTCCAAGTTGGGGCATAGAACAACAATAATCCCCGCCTTTTCATAAATCGTTAATTCTATTATCGTTGTCAAGTTTGGGACCAATTTGGTGAGAAAACTCCAAATTTAGAATTATTCCCAAAATTTTGTCAATATGGAATTATTATTATTATTATTATTGTTTTATGTCCCCATTTGAGATTATTCATGTGAAATATTTCAATATAATATGTCTAAAATCCAATTAAACACATATGTAGGATTCACCTCCTTCAAGTCCATCCTAAATCAGAGTTGTGTTTTGACTAAATTTCAGCTCGAATTCCATTTTGATTAAAAAAAATAAAAATTAGTACTCTACTACAACTTAAGGTCTTTAAAATCCCTCTATTTCATTCCTTTTGCAATTCAGCATTCAGTAAATAGGCTCAGTGAAAATCGAATTCATGATCTCTGCTATAAAATCCAACCCCACAATTATCTTTGCTACCCCTTTCACTGAACAAGAGAGTTCAAAAAGACCCAACACTACCCTTACTAAAAGCAAATCCATGCCTCACGTACAAAATCTAGATTTGTTTTTATTTTTATTTTTTTTTGTGTCAAAGGGAGGTACAAATGTCAATACGATAAATTACATACAACAAGAGGAGAGGAAAATCAAACCTGAGATCTAATGTAACCAATGCCTCAATTTTAACCAATAGGTCAAAACCTCATTAACACAAAATCTAGATTTATCCCGCGGTCATAATCAAATACTATCTAGGAAAACCAACTAGCATCGTAATCTTATAGCGTGTCCAGGGTCACCAAATAACCCAAAGGAGACTCCATCCTCACTTTATGGTCAATTCCGAATCACAGTAGATATACTACTAGTATATGCAACACCACATTACTTCTCACCTTTAAAGTCAAGTGTTTTTGGCTTAATATGCTATGCGTGAAATCGCATATATATTATTCCTTTCAATCACGAGAAAAAGTCACCTCTAAACAATTTATTTTCAACCCAATACCAATAAAATTATGGGAATTTACACGTTGTATCCCTGGAGTATGAAGTATTGCATGAGACGTCCTGTTTTTAAATTTCTTATCTATAGTAGCCCTGAGGTTGGGAAGTAATACCTATCCTACACATTTCCTTCGCATCCTTATTTTTTCCGTCAAGTGCTAATTGAAATGACAGTCTCACGTGAAAAAAGCTCATCCAAACTTCTACCTTGTATGAGACGCTCAAATCTGTGCGATTGAAGGGCGACATTAATCTCAAAAAAACAAAAGCAGTTGTACCCGACTAAACAGGAAACATATGCTGAAAATAAGCCAGCAGTTTCCACATTCGACAACAAAGCTGGACACCAGAACTTACGGTCTTTCTTGTCTGAGAAACATTTATTGTTAGTTGCATCTTCAAACACTTCCATTGCAGTCCATCACTGCCCTTAGGTCTTAGTCATGAGTCAGTAAATCCAACACGGTTTAATCAAACTTAAACTCATAACTCTTGCTATCACAAACAGAAAGCAAATTTGTTTCCTTAATCAGAATCAGATGTTCACTCACTACTGAAACAGATTCAATACAAAAGGCAGCAGGAAAAAATATGACTGTTGGTATTCCAATTGAAATATCATTTTTCACAACTTTGAGCACACACTTATTTCTTCAAAAGTCCCAAAGCAACAGGTCCTGCAAATTACCACAAGGCGATACATTATTAAATACTCCAATCAAAGATTACGAAAGTATTTGGCCAACAGATATGTTTCTCAAGACACGTGAAATTGGACAGCCCAATGTCTTTCTATAGAAGTAAAATGTAAAACATTAGTTGCGAAAACAAACAATAAAAACAAAGCAAAACTCCTCCTCTGAATACAAAATAGAAAGAGCAAATATCTTGGAACGAAAATATGATAAACATTCAACATCTGTGAATTTGTCTTAAAGCATTTTAATAAAGTCTATAATCTTTTTTGTGCCATGTTATCTCTTAATTGAACAGTTTCACGTTGTTCCTATGGAATGCATGGGGTCTGTTTGTCTTAACTTCTAGACTTCAGCTTCACCCTCTCACTCTCCTTTTCTTCACCCCCTCTGCCTCCACTTTTTCATCCATCACTAACTTCTAAGAAGTTAAACTGGAGCTAGAGGTTAAACTTAGAGGCGAATGAAACTTTACCTTCGAGCCTCATTTTATTACTTCTTATAAGCTAGAGGTGGACAAAAAAAATGGAAGAAGGGTGGAGAAAAGGGATGTGACAGAGAAAAGTTGATGTTTAGTGGAGAGTAGTGTAAATAAACGGACCCTTAAATATGGTGTCACTATTAAATAGTTACTGGGCAGTCTACTCCAAAATCTAATCATCAATACTATGATTACTCTTTTCCCTCTCAAGAGCATTCACACTCCATCTACGGGATACAAACTAAACTGGAATATTGTAACCCAATAACTTTATCACCATCACTATGATTACTCTTTTCCCTCTCAAGAGCATGTCACACTGCATCTATGGAATACAAACTCAACTGGAATTTTGTAACCCAATAAACAAAGGTACAAAAGGTGGTACATCTATATGCTGCATCAACAGTTCCAAGTAAAGACAGCATAACATTAGAGTTTTTTCTTTTGCTTTTACAGAACATAGTTAAGAACATAAGATGCAGAAAGCCATCACGATGATTTGTGAGGGAAATTTGTACAAGCTCATAAACTCACAAAATCTCTATAAACACCCTGCTCCCAATTTGCTATGTATTCAACAGAAACCAGAGTAAACACAGGCATGCATAGAGAAGTCTTTTCATAAATCCTTTTATTTTATTTTATATTCTCTATGAGTTGGGGTAGGGTTGAGCTTGGGGGAGTATGTTACCGAATAACCATTCCAATCTGCATGATCCAGACATGTGTGAAAAAAAGAGTCAACAGTTGCCAACTCATAACACCTAAAAATGGTTTGCAGAGACAAGCAAGGGCAGTTGCAACATTCACTACCACTACTTACCAAGACAATATTTACACCACTACCAATCTTTCTCAACATTAGATTTAAGAGTAGGTACCTGGCAAAATCACTCACCACTGCTAAAGTATTATTTTGGAAGCAAAGATGAGAGACAGGGGTTGCCACACAAGCAGGCTAACAAGGGGCACTCATCAATCACAGGTTCAACCTTCTGTTAGCTATACAAGATTATAGAAGCTAGAACACTAGAGGACTTGAAAGACAAAGAACAGAGCATATGTCATATAACAGTCCTATTCCAATCATTGAAGGAACAAATTACCAACTAGAGCTAGACCTTGCATCTAGATCCAGTGTCTGAGAAGAATAATTATTATCAGAGGTAAAATGTTTACCATAGCTTAGAATTTTGACACAAGAACATGACAGATTGTAGAAAGTATTTTTGCTTATTGGTCCAACAAGTTCTCTTTAGCTACACAAATCCTGAGCATCCAAGGATACTACCGACAAGCAAAGATAAGAAGGGGAGGGAGACATAAAGCCAAACTCACTATATGGGATTTGTCAGCCTTAAAGCGCCTCCAAGTATCATTATCATTTCCATAGCCTCTCACAAGCCCCCAACCAAGAGGGGTTAGATATACACAGTCTTACCCCTCTAAAATAAATAGATTGTTTAGACCTCTGATTTGGAATAAATTAACTTCTACAACTTCCACGATTATTGGACAGCATAATGTTTTGGTTTCCTCTTTTCTTACGGAGAGGGATTGGAAGACTTTGCAATAGCGTTGTGTACTACATAGGGTATAAACGTGCCAGTGCACTTATGAGGGGCTTGCGAACATATTCGGTCAAAACTCACTTGGTAATAAAAGCTAGCACGATTAAACAAGCCGAGTACAAGCACCCCTGCTTGACTCAATAGTACAATGATGAGTTGTAGTTACTTTCCAACTATAAATTAGCTTGTGTACTAGCGAGCAACTCGAGAATGTACTTGGTCACAGCTCAATTTAAGCTTGCTATGTAATAAATGAGATGACCACGAGCACCAATCTTAAATCATTTAATAAATGAGCCGACTATGAGTACAAAGATACTTGGCTTGTCCCGATTACAACCTTAGTTAGTACATGCCATCCCTATCCCCACTACCACCCCCTCCAACACAAAAGACCCAAAAAATAAAAGAAAAGAACAACGAAAAGAAAAGACATAAAAAAAAAATAGGGTTCCTTCCTTCCACGTTCCAACCCTTTGATTTTCTTCTAGTACTAGTTGCTACTTTTGATTTGCATTTGTCTTCACTTGAACTCATAAGCTTATAAGCCCGTGTGATGAATAACTTCAATAATTGAGATGGGCTACTTGTTATGCCTTAGGACACATAGCTTAGCTACAAGTGCGAAACAAGGGTATACATTCTCAAATAAAGTTTCATAGCATAATTCTTACAACATGCAAGCCAACATACATAAGCATGCAAGCCAACATACACCTAGAAGCAGTAAATCCATTGAACACCTGACTTGATACATCAATCCCCGAAACAGGCATAGTTCTACTACAAACACCAAACACTCATGAACCCATAAGCATTGTTATGTGAAAAACATGGCAACAATGTTAGCCTTGTATAAACCGTAGAAACTCACCATGACTACTATTCCCAGAAAACACTAAGTCAGCACGTGTATTCACTCTAATTCCAAAAAGCCAAGAGTTCATTTGCAATCCACATGGGTAGTCTTCTCGAGCAATTGAGAAGGAAAAAAAAAATGTAAAAGCCAAAGATAGAGGACTGTTCTCCAGTAGTTACTGTTGAAGGATCAAAGTGTTCTCTGTCCCTCTATAACTTCCTCTTACTTAAATCCTTTAATCCCGTGCAAAGACCTAAGAACACTCAAAGCTCGGTAAAAAATGCTATGAGTGCACCCATGCAACACCAGAGCACCTGCTATATAACAAGTACTGGGATATCCAATCCCTCGAGGTGGTTAGGTTGTCAAAGACTATCAAGTTAACTAAGCCCCTCTTGACATGGTCATTGAGGTTAAGTGGAGAAACAATCCCACTGAAAATATGATCATCCAGTTGAAAAACAAAATAGTTGCCACAAATGCAATGCCATGGGTGACATCTCATCCACAAGTCATTAAAGCTGAGATAACTTTTACTATGTTAATGTTGAATGTCACGCGATCCTCTCATATTTTGACAACTAAACAAAGGAAATCTCTTTCGCTGGTATCATTGCATGTAAAGTTATCACCTGAATCAGGATGTGGAGGGCAACAAAGTACTTGAACTTCTCTTGAAACTAGTGATGTGGTGGTGTAAGATGATAAAGCTACAACAAGGCTCACTGAGAACAGTTTCCATCACTGACCACTTACGTAGTAGTCTTTCCAATGACATACAGGACAACCTAATTCAGGGAGATCATCTTGATCTTTACCAACAAACAGTTATGAAAGAGAAATAGCCATTAGTTCTTCTTGTTAACCATTTTCTCAGATACAATAATGACCTGTTTGAAATTAGTTGAATGAACCCTTTCATGGTCTAACCCATGCAAGCAATGTGTTTCAAAAAGGCAAGCAAATGTGAAACTCACGTCCACTTACCCAGCTTAAGTAAGACCAAAAGTTTTAAAAAAACAAGCATCTGGTCCATCAGATTAAAGCATTTTTCCCCAAGAGTTAACTGAATGGTCACAGACGAATAATGAACAGATGGAACCCTGTATACACCTCAACAGCAAAGTAATCTACCCCAAGAGTCTTTACTCTTTACACGTGTACTAGCACAAGTGGCTGGCAAATGCTGGATCTCCCAAACTACATTGATTGATTTCCTTGGCTAGAATAAATGACATGAAAAACCGTTTTGCTAACAGCACAACTATTGAGTGCAAGGTGGCAATGGCATGTCATTTTGAATCACACCCACAAGAAGAATTCCAATTACAGCCAAGACAACCGTGAAAATCCATCTTGAAGCTCAAAGCAGTAAGGATATTAGCTTAACAGCAAACACTAATGACGTCACCTATACCCAATTTCGTCACTTTCACTAACCTTCAACAACATTATCCCCAGTCGCCTATTTTGATTTTCCTATTAACTGACAGAGAAATTGACAGGGGTTGTCTCCCAAATGGAACAAAAGTTGACACAAAATGCATTCATTCGAGAACCCAACTAGAAGTTAGTTGGCTTCGCTAATAGCTACTATTAGCTATTGATTCCAAAGGGATATGAGAAGCCAATTTTAGCCAAAGAAACCCTAGCGGCCCCAAATCAGATTTCAAAAAGAAAGAAAGAGAGAGTTGGGATTACCAATCACTGAGTTTTAGGAACAGCAGAGCAAATATCCATGATCTTCTTGTCCCTTCTCTCCATGGCCACATCCCACATGTCGTTGCCAATGTGCTTTGGCTGCAAAACGATGATAAGAATGACAAAAAAGATTAAAACTTTCGTGAATCAAATGAGAAGAAACCTAAATGAAACGAAGCTTGAATGTAGAATTTAATGGGATGATAGTGATAAAAGTAGATCTGCGAGAGGAGAGAGAGAGGAGAGAGAGAACAAACCCTTCCATGAGCGGCTTTGTGGATGAAATACTGAGCGTTGCCCATGACGCAGAGCATGCCTGCGATGATTCCCAGAGGAAGAGCTGCTTCTAGCCAAACCAGCGACATCTTCCGATCTCTTTCTCTCTCTCTCTTCCTCTCTTTCTGACACTATCAACTCAATCTTGCGACTTTCCTTCCCAGCGGCAGCGATGTCAATTTGTTTCGGGAGTTCCCTTCTCAACTCCTCTATCGCATCACTTCTCCTTTCTCCTCTGCCTCTTTTTCACTCTCCCTTTTTTTTTTCTTTTTTTTTTTCTCTCTCTCTTTTTAATCTGTTTAAATTAAAGTTATGATTATTTCACCTTTTATTCAATTTCATTTCCGTTCATTTTAATTAAGTTTATGATTATTTCACCGTATTCAATTTCATTTCAATTCAGTGTATTTAATTGTCAGGTCAATCACTTATTTTTCCTCTCACCAAATTATTATTCATTGAGTGCTCATTGAGTTCAATTCGGTTTATGTACTTTCAAATAAAACGAACACACCTTTAAGTGGATTTTCATACCAGGCCAGTACTTTGTAAGCAAAAAGTGGTACATGGAGGAAAAGGAAATGGTACTAGGTAAGCAAAATGTGGTACTTGAGAAAATGGTACTGGGTAAGCAAAAACTAGTACTCCCTCCGTTTCTGAAAAATCTTGACGCCCTGATTTTACACGGTCTTCAAGACGACACTTTGACCATGAATAATTGTAATTTATATAAACTCGAAAACTCATAAAATTTTGATTTTATGAAAATACTATTTAAGATGAATCCAAAAATATTATTTTTACTTTGAAAATCATTATACTTTTTCATATATCAATGGTCAAAGTTTAAAAATTTTGACTTTGTAAAGTTAAGGCGTAAAAATTTTAAAA
>BSSO01000858.1:0-28069 GCA_030267885.1 Mesembryanthemum crystallinum
ATTTCAATTTTTTTTATTTTCTTTATGAAATAATTATATTTCTTGAAAAAAAAAATCGATTTTGACTATAGATTCATAGTTATATGGTATAGATTCATAATAATATAACTACAGATTCATAAGTGTTAGTTAACGAACACATATTCATTACTTAAAAAAAGTTATCAAAATTTTTTAATTTTGACAAAAAAAAAAGAAAAAAAACATTGTTAATTTTGACTATAGATTCATAACAATGTAATCTCAGATTCATAAACGTAAGTTGATGACTATTTTTTTTTGAATTTTTTTTTTTAAAAAAGTGAGAAAAAAAATCATCATAGATTTATAAAATATTACCAGAGATTCATATGTAATTTTCACATACTAGTACAGATTCATAAGAGTTAAATCCAGAGATTCATACGGAGCACCTAGAGCTAGGTGCTCATTTACATATTGCCAACATCCAGTCCAAAGTGTATTCCCAGTTTAGGAGATGAGAGGGTGAAAAGCTTAAACCCTATAACACCTATCAAACCTCACTCAAAAGCCCAACCAAAAAGCCAGCCCCAACGACTACTTTCACAACAATCACCTCCCAAAACGATGAGTTCCGATACCAGCGACGCACCGCCGAAACAATCAACGACGTCGTATGACACTGGCCACCACCACCCTTGTTCCCAGTCGAAGCACCGACTTCAGCAACGGTCGGAATCACCGCAACGGTCACCGAAGCTCGCTAGGGTCCAAGAAGAAGATCCCGTTGACGGAGAACTAGAGAGAGAAACGAAGAGAGAGAAAGCAGAGAGCTTGATTATGAACCCGAAACCCGGAATGCAAAGGTATTTGGTCGCAGTTGAGTATATTGGTTCCCGCTTTTTCGGGTCCCAGCAGCAGCTTGATCAGAGAACTGTAATGGGTGTTCTTCAGGTTTCTCTCTCTATCTCTCTCTGATTTTGGTGATTTCATGTTTTATGTGGGATAAACTAGAAATGACGTTTTTTTGGGGGGAAAAGTTTGTAGATTTTGTTAATTTACATGATTTTATGAAGTTGAGGTTTGTGGGTTAGTGGGTGTGTCTTATAATTTTGTAGTTATGTATTTTGAACGGGGAATTGATAAGGGAATTGTGGGAACTGTGATGGGTGTTCTCCAGGTCTCTCTGTTTCTGTGATTTTGGTGGTTTCAACTTTCAAGTTTATGTGGGATAAACTAGAAATGACCTTTTTTTTGTGAAAGTTTGTGGATTTAGTTAATTTGAAAGATCAAATGAAGTTTGGGTTTGTGGGTACGTGTTGTAATTTTCTGTAATTTTGGTATTATGAAATGAATGGGGAATTGATATGGGATTGTACTGAAATGAGGAAATGTTTATGTGAAGTGTGTAATTTTCTTTTTTGGGCTGATGGGATTCTTGGTTTTGTGTTGTTTGTGTAGGAAGCTTTTCACAAATTTGTTGGGCAACCAGTTTCGGTCTTTTGCTCTAGTCGAACGGTATGTTCATACTATGTCTATATCTTTTACTCCAATAAAAATTGGGTGACAGTGGCATAATTAATTAATTAGTTGTTCATCTTGTACATTATACCAGTGGCTGAGCAAAATATTGTGGTTTGGTTCGTGTGCGTTTAGTAATCGTAGTCGACACTGATAAAGTTCCAGTAGTATGATTTCAAGTGTTAAGTAGTTATACTGACAGTGCTCATCGTTGTTAATGGTTACTGAGGTCAAGCATAGTCTTCTGCATTGGACTTTTCCTAGGTTAGGGGAGATCCTCATCCTTAATTATCAGCTCAAGTCTACGGCCTATTTGGTTGTTCGAACCTTAGAATTTTTCATATTCTGCACGTACAACCTTCCATTTTCGCCAAATTACTAGTTGTGTTTTTCGTCACGTGCTTCTAGCTCAAGCAGATGGAGAAAGAAAAACGTTTACACATGGAAGGGCACTTGAAATTGCAATGTGGCACTGTGATACTTTTGGGGGGTTACAGTTTACAATCTTTTGGTACCTGTTCAATAATGATATTATTATTCGATAAAAATGAAATTNCACAAATGATAGCAAAACAAGGATGTTAGTCATTAAATTGTTCCATAAGTGACAATTTTTATTCATTAAAATTTTCCATCAGTGGCAGTTTTATCTGCAAGGAAATCCCTTTACATCCTTCTACACCCCCACCTCTCCCGCAAGAAAAGGAGGAAAAGATTTTCTGGATGTTGACAGACACATTGTATCTGTGTATTTCATGGTTCTATGTATTTCATAGTTTGAGTTTGTTTTTCCATTAATTAGAAGTTAATAAGATTATAAGAACATTTTCATCATTGTTGGGGGACTGAAGAAATAAATGCATTTCAAGTAATGTACTGTATACAGTTTGTTTAATGAGTTAGACAAAAGTACTATGTTATTGAGATGGTCTCTGTTACAAATTACAGTTAAAGGGGATCAGCATTGATTTTTCGTGTTCTGACTGGTTACAAACTGTACTCATCTTCTTTGTGAAGAATTACCACTTTGTGATATCACTGGTAGATCAACTAGAAAGCCTGACCTTTTGTATAGTCTTGAATTTCCTTATCCTTTGTTGCCAAGTCTATTAGACAATAGTTGGAAAGGCAAAGAGGACCTAATGTCTATCTCCCTATTGTGCAGGACACAGGGGTTCATGCCTTGTCAAATGTTTGTCATGTAGATGTGGAACGGATTAGTAAAAGGAAACCAGGTGAAGTGGTATGTTCTTTCACAATTACTGCTCCTCAACCACAATAATTCGCCATCTCTTTTTGAAATCTTGATAGCTACTCATACGAGCTGAAGATGGTTTGCTGGTCATTTCAAGTGTCTTTGATTTAGAGGCCTTCTTTGGAAAGTTTCATTTGCTTATTTCAAATACGTTCTTGTTATACTTCTCAAAAGTTTCTTTGAAACTTATAAACCTTTGGAAACTTCTCACTGGTTCTGATATTTCATGTGAATTTTGTTATCCTTTTCCATTTTTTCTTTTTCGGGTATGGCATCTTCCATCAGATTTTTTTTTCTCTTTCCTTGGCTCTTAATCTGTTTCATTTATTGTTTAACTAGAATATCACATTATTATTTTTTTTTTTTTTGAGAGAGAATTTAAGGTATTTACCACCTTCGTCCAACTAAGATTGTGTTACGTTCTATTTTTATTGTCAATATTTATTCTGGTATTTTCCACCACTTNACCAAAGTAACCTAGAACACACATTCAATGTTTATTAGTTTGCATGAGAAGTCAAGTGAAACATGTTAGTGGCAGAGAGGGTTATTATTTATGTTTCTAAATGACATCCTAATCTTTTGATGTTTGCTTTTGTAGTTGCCACCTCACGAGCCTTCTGTCGTTATAAGAGCTGTAAACCATTTTTTACATGTAAGTCATCTGGCTAATATGTCTTGTAATTTGGGGATTCTCATGTAGTTAGATCTCTTGAGGACTCCTTGTCCTCTTAGCTTGTATTTATCTTCATTTTGGTTTAATACAAACTTTTCTTATGGAGGAAGGAGGGGGAAAAAAGAAAAAAAGAAAAAAAGATGTCTTGTTATTTGGTTGAAGCACTTCACCTTCCTTTCCCCCTTCCCCTTCCATTTCTTTTGTTTTACTTCATTGGTCTGATAGGGATTATATGATATAGCACATGTAATTTGGTCCCCTTGTATCCCATGGTAATGTACTTGATTTATCCGGCTACCAACCTTCCACTTTTTTCTAGATTGAGAAATTTCAGAATGATAAATTCCTGTACTTAGCCTGATGAGCCATACAACAAAAAATAATTAAGTGAAATATAACCTCATAGAATGTGAGGTTATATTGTAGTTAATCTTGGTATATGTTTAGATGCATAGGTATGCTTCCTGCTTACTGAGAGACATTGAGGGGCTTAGCATAACTCTGTCAACTTTAACTTGCCATAAATCTGTTTACTTTCAGCAAGGATTTCCAATTTCCTTCATTCTTGCTTTCTTATGCCCTTTTTTGTAAAGCAACCTGGAATCTTCTCTCATGAATAACCTTCTCTCAACAACTCTAGTTGTACATAGGAAAGATGGACAATTAACCACCAGGCAATCTCCAGTAGGACATCTTTGGACGGTCTAATTTATCTTATTGCTGCTTAGTCTCTGGCAATTTTGTTATTAAGGTACTCAAGTTATTATATCTATTAGGTTAGTTTTTGACTAATTCTCTTTTTAGTGTTGGAGTGATTATGTGGTGATAATGATTAATGAGTGTTAAGTTGAGCTTCCGTTACTTTGGCGTTGTGCCCTTTTGGCACTTCTTTGGTGTGTTTGGCTGGGAAGGAACTCCCGGATCTTTACGGGGGTTTCTAATCCAGCGGAGTTGGTTTGGGGCCGCATTGTTTGTATGGCCTCTCTTTGGGCCAAAGTGGCTGGGGCCTTTAAGGGGTCCATACTGATGGATGTACAACGCCATTGGGGCGATCTGTAATTTTTCTTTTATTTTGAGGACTTCTTGTTCTCCGACTTTGTAATTTTGGCTATCATTAATACAATTTTCTTTTATCAAAAAACAAAAGTTGAGCTAAAGAGCTTCTTATTTGTCCTTCACTGATTCTGCCACTTGAAGATTAAAATCATAAATATTGTAATGTGTTAGGGAAATGTTATATAATGCCTTTTTCACTTCACATATCTGCTTGAACTTGTTTCCATTTTTCAAAATCATATAAAAGATAGATCCTTGCCTTTTGCCTTGAAAGTAATCTCTTCTCACCGCCCCTTTTGTGCCCTCCAAATTTTTGTTTGTATCAATATTTTTCTTTTACATTCCTACATTATGTGGCAGAAAGAAGGTGACATTGCGGTTATTGACGTTCGAAGGGTTCCCTCTGATTTTCATGCCAGATATAAGGCTCGAGAGCGCACGTAGGTATTTCTTTTTACCGGTTTCAATATATGTATGTGCGTGGTGTAATTGAGTTAGAATGTATTGTGAATCTTTCGTACATCATGATGCAACAAACATGATCCTTTTGCTATACCTTTCTCCTTTTTTTGTAATATTTAACTATAGCCAAATGAGCAGTTACAAAGATATTTGTGTTTTTACACTATGACCTTCTTTTTACCCCCTCCCCCAGCCCCCCCGCGTTATTTAGTGTGTTGCATACTTTAGAATAACTGATCAATCTGCTAAAGATTTCTAGCTTTTGTACATTCTAAGATAATCATTTTATATAATTGCATAATGTGGAAAATGCAAAAGAAGCCTTTTAATTTTTGTTGAAGAATAATTTTTGTTTTAGGCGCAGTCAGCATACATCAAGATCAATAGTGATTGAGGCGCACTTTGACTTTAGTTTCTTCTCTATGTCTTGAAATTTCCGCAAATTTTTTTTAAAAATATGTGCTTATTTATTTATTTATTATTTAATTATAAATGTAGGTATTACTACCGCATATTGTCTGGTCCAGAATCATTGTCAACATTTGAGAGAGATCGAGCATGGCATATTCCTGAGGAATTAAACCTTGAAGCCATGCAGGTTGGTTTAACAAGCTAGTCATTTTGTTACTTGTCGAACACTATAATTTTTCATGGTTCTTTACTTGTGATCATATTCATTCAGGAAGCATGTAAAGTTCTTGTTGGGAATCACGATTTCAGTTCATTCAGGGCGTCTGGTTGTCAGGTTATTCCTCTATCCATCCCCTAGGCTCCATGATGTTTCAAGTCATGGATTCCTTATAGCAAAGCAGACATATTCTATGTTGTTTTTAACATGATTACCTTCTTTAAAAAAAGTCATATAAATTATATTAATGTATTCCAGGTTACACTTGACCACACAATAGTGTGAACTGGAGGATTCTGTGAAGAGTCCTTGGAAACTTTCAGAACATTCCATGACCAAACTCGGTTGTGGAATTAATAGCTTCAGGGTGGGTAGTGATAGTTCAAGTTGGATATGTGAAAAAATGTACAAAGAACTTACAACAACAGTAGGAATCAAACAAATAAAAAGCCTAATGTTTTTTTGTTGGTATGAAATGTGAGTTTATTTCATCGTCAAATGAGAGATTGAGTGCAAACTCCAATCAAAAACCAGAAAACCTTAAACCTAGAGAAAACTGTTCTCTAAGAAAAGAAAAACCACCTGACCAGCAATACAAACAAGTCGGCCAACAGGTAAACCAAACTTAGCTCTAGTTCCAGATTCTTTCTTGAATCTTGAAAAAGCATGGATCCTTCTGCATTTGAGCACACCTAACTCTATTAGCAGGAAAACGTCTCTGCATGAGACTAAGCCGATCTTTAATTCTTAGACAATGACCTGGACAACGGCATTAGAGGAAGGGAAGCACCTGTAAATGTCAAATGATTTCTGCTCTCCGGATGTTATATAAGCATGCAGTAAAAGCAGCTCTCCTTATTGATTTAATAGCAGAAGAACAGCAACATGTTTCAGGCGCCACTGGAGAACACCAGTCAACTCCCAAGAGGAGGGGATAGCCACGAGAACTCATTAATATCCTACCAGATTAACGTACCCAAAGAGCAATTGAAGAAAAGGTGCTCTTGAGATTTAGATGTAGCAGAAAACACGGCATTTATTAGATAAGACCTTACTCCATCTCAAAAGTCTGTCCCTAGTTAGAAATCTCTGCTGGCAGACAATAACACAAGCAGTAAAAATGTGTTTGGACATGATTCCTTCGATATTAAGGAAGAAGTTCTTGAGCTAATAAGATATTTTGAACTATATATACCCTTTACAACAGCCCCTTGCTGTTTACTAACAACCTCATCCAAGTCAGGCCCATGTCTATATGCCAAGAGCTTTATTAATACACTTATAGATGACATTACAACAAGAAAATGGCCTATACTCTTATAAGCTAAAGAAGGATTTGATACCTTTGGATCCATAGAGATAGAACTGACTTGGCACTGCTTTGAGTCAGCATCTTACCAACAGCGATAACATCACTTCCCAACTAGATCCCAGGCTTTCTTGAAAAACTATTAACTATATGTCTTATTCATGTGGACCAGAGACCTTATAGGCTATGTTATGCAAAATTAGCTGTTAGCTGTAGTTGTTTTATGATAAAAAATAAAATAAAAAATAAAATAAAAAAAAAGGAAAAAAAAAACTAAAGAAAATAGGTGAAAGATGTTACAAAATGGCAACAAAATAGCTGTAATTGAAAGCTTACATGGGTAGCTTCCCAAAACAAGCGGTAGCTGTAGCTGTAGCTGTTTTGTAAAATAATCTTTTGTAAAATAATCTGGAAAAGTGGTTGGTTGGTGAAAGTAACACAGAGCTAAGAGCTGAAAGCTTAAAGCTTAAAACTTAAAGCTAGCTGTATTTGCCAAACATGGCCATAATCTCGTTCTATTTTTTTTCCTATGCAATAACATAAGATCCCAAGCAACTCTAGTGATTGTAATGTTTCTCAATATTACAGGCTAAGTCTCCTGTTAGGACTTTAGATGAGCTTCATGTTGCTGAGTCTATTTCTACTCCATATTTTCCATCCATAGCTGATCTGACGATTAATACTTCAAGTGATATTGGAAACGAGACATCCAATGGATCTTGTCAAGGGTTTGGCATCAAGAAAAGACACCGTTGCCTGGTAGTAAAAACACGCGCACGCTCTTTTCTCTATCATCAGGTAAGTATTTCTCCCTTTTCAAGCCCTTTCAGCCTTATTTGCATGAGTTGGTCCTTGTCTATCCTGATGAGTGTGGCTCATTTTCTGTAGTAAGCTTTTCTTTCTGCTAGTGTCTTCACTGCAGCAAGTGAGCTCAATAGCTTTTTACATGATGGACTTGCATCTTTCATCTTAGAAAGATGGGGTGAGCAGCTTTAGCTATGACATGGAAAATTTTCATGCGCCACCTGACTTCAAAGAAAAGAGACTATATAAAGTACCTGATGAACGTAAACTGAGTTACTTTTGAGGAGTGTTATTTGTTATCAACTTGTATGTGCGGGTTCTTACTTCAAGAACCAAGAACAATGTTTGATGAGCTTGCCTTCCACTCATCTATCCTGGTGGTAAGTGAATAACGATTTGGGTTTTGGGATAATCAGCTGCAGAAGTATTTTTGTGGCTTTTAATCACTCATAAATTATGTGTATCAAGGTTCTTTAACAGACGAAGGATTTGTTTTTTTTCATTTTTCTGACTTGTGTCAGGTTTATGTTCTGTCATTGTGTGTGTTTGTGGAATTGTGGTGAAGGTGTACTCAGGGCACCCAAAAAGAGGAATGAGAGAGGGTAAAAGATAAAGAGTCGATGAGTTGACATTGGAGTGGGTCTGGGAACTCCAGACTGTATGTCTGTCAGCATCCCTACTTCTGTTTGCTCGACCATGTGATCAAAGGACATGATTTAAGAATCTTGTCATACACAAAACACGTCATTTTGCCTAGTTCATGGGCAAAAAAAATTGGATGCAATGTGGCTATTTGAGCTGATAATGGGGGCATGCTGCTTGTCCTTCCCTGCACATTTGCTTTGGCCAACCTTAATGACTTGTTTTTTGAGTAATCGGTTTTACCATTTCCTGTTTCTTTCTTTGGTGATCCTAAAAATGAGCCTGGATATATCAGGCTCTTGACGTCAATTTGCTAATCACACCCTATTCTCACATTTTTCCCTACCTTGACCTAACAGGGGCAAAAGCCCCAAAGCCAACATCCCAAGCTCAAAAATATACTTTGTTGGTAATAAACAGAAAACTTTCGTGATGCTTGGCAATAAATGTCTCTCTAACAGCATACATCCTCGAATCATTTCTCTGCATCTTAATGAATCTCAATCACCTTGTTCAGGTGCGGTTGCTTGTTGGTGTCCTCAAGTGTGTTGGCACAGGACATTTAACAGTTGCTGATGGTGCGTCTTTTCCTAGTTTCTTATCTTTTGACATTGTTTTGTTACTCTTCTTGTTATGTTCATCATCTTCATTCCATTAAAATGAATAATTTGTTTCAGTGGAAAGGATCCTCAATGCAAAAGATGTGACAGCTGCAAGTCCTATGGCACCTGCTTGTGGCTTGTACCTCGCGCATGTGAAGTACTGTGATCTGGAGTGAGATATCTGTAACATGCTTCAGGCCTGAAGGAAAGGAAGGTGATTCCGATGCGTTGAACAGCTGGGACTTCAGTTACATGATATGGTTGGCTTGTCATGATCTAGGCCGTGGTAATTTATGGGGTCGAAATCAACCCAAAATATTCTTTTTGCTGCCTCATATTTGATGTTCCAGGATATTTTGATAGTTAGCTGATTTGAGAGCCTAGGAACACTCACATTGTTCATATACAAGCTATAACCAGATTTAGCATAGAGAATAATTGAGGTATTATGATGGATGTAGATTCTATACTAACTCTGTATGTTCATTTATATCTTCAATGTTTATGTCTATCTATTTTTTTGCTTTGATTTGCATCATTTTGCACCTTCTTCAAGAAATATGGCATCTATGGAGTTTGATGTACTATTTGAGTTGCTATCATAATGTAGACCAAAATAAAAAGCAGGTTAAGTGCTGTAAAATAGGGAACGAGTTGCCTTATTTCAAATTGCAATTTTATCATATATTCCATCCATCTGGAACTAGATTTCAAGTATAATTTTTGGAATGTTTAAAAAAATTAGCCACATTTATACATGTAATGAAAAATTGTCTTTGTTTTTATGAAGGAAACGGGAATATACAAGGTAAAATCACATTAGGGTAAAATTCAACGCGATAGCTAAATCAGGCAGATGCAGTATGTATTTTTATTTATTTATTTCGGATGACAATAAGGAGTATACTCCATGCCAATAGTATCACAAAGGGCATGTTTCAACATATTCATGCCAAAATTATTGTGTAACTATAAGTCGACCTAGATGTTATGGGGTCGCAAGCTCGAGTCGCTAAAGGTCCTAACATCCACACTTTCCTCAATCCAAAACTCAATCACAAGTGATTCTGTAATATGAGGGGAACAACAGATCAATCTCAAGGACATGAAACTTTAAGTTGGATGTTCATGTGTGTACAATATGAGAGCTGGAACGCTCGACAGCTGTGAGATTAATTAAGGGTGAAAGGAGACGATAATTTATCTGTTGCAACGTCAAGTAGAAAACAGAAAAATACACAACATAACAAAGAGAAATTCATGTAGTGTATGCATCATGCCATCATATGATTAACAAAGTCCTCAAGAAGCCAACATTTGGACAACAAGAAAATGCCCATATATTGAATGCTTGTAAGATGTTAGTACATAAGGATACGTCTCAAGTATTTTTCTGCCTCGATAACTAATCAAAGATGAACCTAATGCCGGAAGGGCAGTACATAATCAGATACCATAGTGCGGTTTCCTTCAGATGCATATCTTACATTCTAATCACCATTAGCTCATTAGTTTACCCAGCGTAAGGCTTCTGTTCCTGCCGATACAGCTGTTCTCTATCTTGTACTATCAATTTGGAATGCATGAGTAATTGCCTGATTGGCCATTCATATAACAATATGCTGAAACCAATTGCGAAGCATCAGGAGATTAGAAATAGATGAAATTTACTTCTGAGACGATGCAGATTTACAGGAAGGCATCATGAATGTGGCAACAGCATCATGAATGTCACTTTTGTGACGTGATTTCTGGCATCGGACAAGCGAATTGGCTCCATTCCAAACACTTTGGTGACTGGTTGGGAAAAGAGTGCCACATAACCCTAAGAGCATAGGGTTTTCAAGATCTCGGAAAGTTTCCATCAATCTTAACCTTTGACGTTTCCTTTCCAACTCCAGTAGCTGCAATAATACCATTTGATTTCATCCAAAAAAGAAAAATTATTAATAAAGAATGAGCAATAAATACAAATTATGAGGAAGGAATCCTCAAGAGAGCACCTAGTTACAAAAACAACCTCTAATTACAAGTAGCCTCAATGACGTCGGACGTCAATGAGAGGCATGCCTTTCCCTACTCTCTTTGATAATAGATCTTTGTTAGTATATTAAAAAAAAAAGAAAAAAAATGAAAAGGAATCTTACTTTATTTGGGGGAGGAGAAAGGAGGCCAAAAGATTTTGAAGTATGAAAAAAGAGACGAGACAAACTGCAGTTATGTAAAGTAAAATCCTCTGCATAATCTTTAAAACAAAAATGTAAATTTAAATTTGGCCAACAAATCATTTCCATTGTTTGAAGTTGAAGCTAGTGAAAATTTTAAGTGTTTCGTTTATCAAGAAAGCTCTTTATTAGCACTTCATGACGAACAATTCTACCTCTTCATGTTGTCCCACTCCATTTAATTCTCCTCATCACATTAGAATGTCTAATTTCTGACTTCTGGGATCAATAGGTAAACCACACATATCCAGCACACATGTTTGCAGCGACGCATATGCATTCAATTTGTCTATCTAGTCTTACTACATTTTTTTTCACCACCTAAAGGATCATTACACATGATATCACAAGGAAGCATGCATTCAGAGCTTGATAGAGATAGCTCAATACCTCATGTCTCTGTTGCAGATATCCTGCAGTTTGCCCTTCAGGCTGAACTGACATTTGTTTCTGAATCTCAATTTTGTTTCTGCTTCCTGATTCATCCTGAGCTTTTTCCTCAACATGAGAATAGGATTCACTTTCACCCTTGTCACTTCGCTGTGATCTCTCTGAAACGTCTCCAGATCTATCAGATTTATCATGGAGCTCCACTCTATCATCTTCAACTTTCTCCTCATGATCATACTCTGTAACGCCCTCCGGCCTCGTCTCCTCTCCATCTTCCATTTCAGCATCTGCATCTGCATCTGGGGAAGTCTCCATATAGGATGATGTATCCTCACCACCAGGGCTCTCAGTATGTGAATGCTCCTTAAACCAGCAATAGGGAAAGTTGTAAGCACAGGCTAGTGACAAAGTGCAACAACAAAGTAATATAATAAATTTTGGAGACTAGGAGCCATTGAAAGATATGATCTATCAAATATTTTGCTTTACTTACAGTCAATAACACTCCTTAAGCAAGAAATGAGATAGGCTGTATGTCATATTTTAAGACGAACTTATTTCACCTTCATTATCAGAAATTATCCAGCAGGCATACTCATATTTGCATCCTTTTTGCCATCCCAGACTGAGATGGCTCCATAATCCATATGCAGCACGAGATACATGTCCAGTGAGTGGCATTGAATAATTAGTAGGACTAAAAATGCAATGGTATGGACGACCAGAATGTTTCTTTCAAAATACATACTAACGAATTTCTTGACAACTTCACGAGGTCTCATACTAGGTATGTTTTGCTTCGAATTAGATCTACGATGGGGTAAGTGAAAACACAGATCCACACTAGTTCACCAGAAGCCTCAATAACTTCTGCTAACTTAACAAGAAGTTGATGCTACAATTTGTTTTCGCATCTACATTAACTTAAATAGCAACAGCTCAAAAGAAACTATAGCATAGGTTTCCACCAATAAACATAAACATAAACATTCTTTTCATTAATGCAGCAGCATGAAAATGCATGCTTATAGACCAGTGCAGGCAGGTGAGGACATGCACACATGAAAATACATAAAATCATACAAAGACTAGCATCTTAATCCACCTCAACTCCGAGAGGTCCAGCGCGTATTATTGAAATTTAAAATTCTATCTATTTACTTTAACACCTCCTCGAGCGCCAACTTCTGCTGCATCTATCTCCCAAAAAACATCCTCTATAAGATCTAAAGGGCATTACCTATGATTAATCTTTCTACTCTCTTCACAGCGTCCCCTTTTGGTTCCTTCCTCCAGCATTTTTCATTGATCCAAGCAAGGGGAGAACAGAACCCAACTATTTTGTGTCTTTTTGGTTTGTTCTGTTGCAGTTGGTCAGAATGAAGTAATAGTATATTCTAGAATGTTCCTTCAGAAGCACTAGTCTGGTGTAATCTAGCCTTGTAGGCTATATAGTGTTGTACTTCACCCTTCACTTTGGGTTCTTGCTAATTGCGTCTTCTATGGAGTCTCCTCTTGACTGATTTTTTTTATGGAGGAATGAAAGGTTGTATTGTTCTTCGTCTTCTTGTGAAGAATGCTTATCCTCCCACTTGTGACTTTTCTCCTTTCATTTATATAATATTTATTCTGAAAAAAGGATAATATAACTACTATATACAAGGGTGCATAATCGGCTAAGTTGATTGCTAGCAAGGAAGAACAAGAAGTCTACTACACATAAGATGAGAGCTTCAGCCCTTGCCATTTCTGTTTACAGCATCTGGCAGAGAAGAAACCGGGTCAATTTCAGGAATGTCGCTGCTTATATTACTGGTTTAATTCATCAGGCAGTCAGTGGTGTCAATTGATTCACATTGAGCCTATTTTGGATACGTGAATAGGCCACAGCATAGGCTTCAACTTCTAGACAACTCTAGTATCTGGCAACGAAAAATTCTTTTCATGTTGCTCCAAAAGAATATATTCCTCCCAGGCTCCCAGCCCCTCCAAGAGCGTGCCACACGTTCTTGCAGGTAATTACCTTATGCCAGTGGGTTGATGTTTATTGCAGGCATAAACCTTTGTGAAGTTCTCCCTCCGTCCCATATTTAGCTTTCATAAACCTCAATTTTTTTGTGCCATACTTAGCTTTCAAAACCCAAAAATCACCAACACTTCCTTATAATACCCCCCACTAACTCACAAATACAATAAAAAAATCTTATTTCTCTCTCCAATCACTCTCTCTCTTTCCCCAAATTATATTAATTCTCCTACAAGGGCAAACTTGACCACAAACTTTCTCCTTAATATTTGTGCCATACTCATTTATGAAAGCTAAATACGGGACGGAGGGAATATGAATTATCAGCCAAAACCAACAAAGATGTTCAACAGAATCATCTGGAGTCTAAGGCCTAATGGATTACAAATTTCAGGTCTGTTCCGTGTCTCCGGACATTCAATGAAAGGATTGTAATAATAAAAGACGACCTTTAGAAAGTATCAGCAGCAAAATGCCAGGAACTGAAGCAAATCCAACCACAATGCGGAATATTGACCAGATCCGGATGGTAAATGAAGGCCAAAAGGTAGAGGGCAGGCGAAGCTTAAACTCGCAACCAGCACTAGGATATATGCCCCTAACTCTATCCTCATGGGCAGAGATTACACAAAGTGAGCTACAAGATATTGACGGATTACACGAAATTACTATATCACTGAATTCTGACATATTTCACAATTTTGACATGCAAACACCAAAAAGCTAAAAATAATAACGGTCTTTATCCTCAGAAGCTAACACTAACTTTCAACGGATTAAAAAGCAACAGTACTTCACATGTTACTGCAGGAAACAATCCAAACTTCCATTGGAGTTATAAACAACCTGAACTTTCATTTTCCCCTCTTACTATGGTCTTTAAATCCATTTAAATGAACAAAAGATTTACCAAAAAGTTTTTAGAAAGAAAACATATTACATTTCAGCTACCTTACATGGGCTCGACTAGAAGCATCCAACATGGATAGGTGTCCAAGTGTGGGAATCGGCAATATTTTGAAAATTTAACGTCTTTAGCTCAAAAATGAAGTGTCGAGTGTCCATACTGATGTCCAAGTGTCCAACATAGGTACACGAGATCAAATGAAGAGTCCGGGTAACATACCACTTCATTCGTATAGTTGACAAGGGATGCATATGATGTTAATGTTTTGATAGCAACTACGGAATTCAAATTATTTTTGATAGGAGAAAATTGGCATAAACTAATCAATATTATGCCCGATAATACCAAAGGATTCCACCCAAGGAATGTTAGTACAAGAATTACATGTTGGATAACAACAAACTAGAGGGATTAGATATGACAACTAGGCGCAATACCACTTTCCTGAAAGTTTAGTTTCGACCTTTCAAGAAGCGACCAGGTTACACGAAACAACTTTTGGGTTAACAACTTATGAGATACAAAGAAGTCACAGAACGTGACACCCCAAGTCCCACATCGAAATAATGTGAGGATTGTGATTGATTTATAAGTGATGTGATCCAACCACTAAAGCAACTAAACATTTTTCTGTGGAGCTTAAGTGGCCCTTCTAATAGGCCGGTTGGGAGACTTTCCACCACAGTGGGCTTTTCAAGAAGCGACCAGGTTACACGAAACAACTAGTGGGTTAACAACTTCTGGGATACAAAGAAATCACAGAGTGTGACACCCTTCACATCAGAATAATATGAGGATTGTGATTGATTTATAAGTGATGCGATCCAACCACTAAAGCAACTAGACTTTCTTCCTTGGGGCTTAAGTGGCCCTTCTTATGGGCCAGTCGGGAGACTTCCCACCGCAGTGGGTTGTGTTGCGGAGGTAGTTAAGTGGATTGTTACATGGAGTATGTTGCTCGCCATACAATAATACTCCACTTATGTGTTTTTGTTCATGGAATTTGTCTTTAATGTTTCCATTATACAAGATGATAAACCACCACTACAAGAGCATTCTCTCTTCTTGAGATGATCATCCAACATCCTTTGCCCTTATCTCTCATAACACCTCTCTATCTATAGAGATCAAGTTAGTTACTAAGGTAGTCATTGCTGGTTATTTAAGAGAAGTGTCTCTCTAACTTATGCATATAGTTAGAATAATAGTCATAATCACCACAAAATATAACACATGAGAGATATGAACATCTTACTCTAAAAATGTTCCAACATGAATTTGCACCATGCAAACAAAACTTTTACACTGCTATATGGCATTAATATATTACTGTGTTTATTTTCCAAATTTAATAAAATTAAATAACAAAAAACATGGAAGAGAAGGTGAGAGAGAGAGTAGATGATTGTAAGGAATTTTGCGAATGGTCATGTCATAAGTAAAGAAATTGGCTTTAAAGGACAAACTGATTGTTCTCTGTTTTGGCCTGTAATGTTTTATCAGCAATATAACTAACACCGCTATCATTCAACAAAATTTCAAAGTGCATTTAGTTTATTACAACTAACCACGAGGGGTGTCAAGATGTGCATAGCTTACCCTTACTAGAAGAACGTAGCAATTTCCAAATGTCCAAAATTACTTTTTTGAGATTCACATATTCATCAAAGTTGATACTCATTTTATAAATCACCATAATCTGCTGAAACTATGAGTGTTTCCAGGTTACCCAATTTTTTAGCGGAAAGACGTTTGCCCAAAAATGAACAGTCAAGCACATATTTACTGCTAGAGCATCGGTTGGAGGTCACTAGCAACTTAAACTGGTCCATTACGGCAATAAAACAAGATAGAACAGTCATTTGACCAAAAATGAACAGTTGATCATTTTTTACTGCTAGAGCATCGGTTGGAGGTCACTAGCAAGTTAAACTGGTCCATAACAGTAAGAAGACAAGATAGTAAAGAGGCGGTTCCCAATGATGCATTACACTCATCAAATACCTACCTCTTGCTTATATCCTTGAGGCAGACCGGTCTTCGTAACTTCTGTCTGAGGTGAAGCAGCTTGAGCTCCAGATTCACGTGCCTCCTGTGCTTCACGTGCTTCACGCTCCCGTCTACGGCGCTTCATAATGCATATAGCACACATACAGTCATCTTTGTGACGCTTGACTCTGCATCATTGAGTTTTCAATTAGTAGGGGCAAGAAGATTAAAAAAAAAAAAAAAAAAACAACAAAAAAACAAATAAAACAAATAAAACAAAAAAACAAAAAGAAAGGGCAAGGCTTCCATGAATGTGTGTTAACTTGCAAGTCTAGGCACAAAACAATCTATGTTAGAAAAAAACCAATAGCCTAGATCCTATCAGATATGGTGCAGTCTTGTCATAAGAGACTGTGTGAATATTGGGCAAGGTAGGTTAAAATGTAGAAAGATAAGAGTACACAGGAGTTAAAAAAAGTATGGGATTTTGTAGTTATATAATGATGACATTTAGCCAGGATTCAGCCCCTGAAAGCTCAGCGTGCCTCAGAATTACCCAAAAAAAAAAAAAAAAAAAAAGACTAATTTTCCCCAAATAAGATACTTTGCACTAGGTAATAACAATCCATGATAGAAGTTCACATCCAAAAACATCTTTGACTACATTTGTCACAAGTCATCACCTGTATGGCAGTATCAATCGATCAAACTAAATGAGTAAGTAGTACTTTTTTCATTATTGTTATACTCCTTCCGTCCGAAAAAGTTCGCAGCATTTATTGAAAACTGTAACTCACATATGTGTCTCACACCTTCACAGAGTTTCAGAAACTTTCAAAGTAGGGTATTAATTATGTTATGTTATTACATTAGAATTATAGAAATTCCAATTGTATATTTTGGAATTTCAGCAGTCAACATCAAATCAGGTCACTCGGTACAGCATCTTAAGCATACTCATACTTTTCAAATGGAATATATTAAAGTACTTTGGAATTTTAATTCATTTCTCTGTTTTCCAATAAAAGTTTCAAAGCTGATCAAATCTGAAAGTAGGTTGATTCAAAATTTCTGCTAAATCATTGATTAGAGCATGCATGATAGTTAGATAGAACTATAGCTAGCTTTTTAGTGTCAAGTTAGTTATGAAGTTTTGACATCGTATGACACTATTTTTCATAGCATTTGAATCCACAGCGTGCATACTACATGTGAAGGGAATGATTCATGCATGAAACCTGGCTAAAGATGCTACTCATAATTTACTCGAAATGCAGAACTGATCAAGAGAAAAATTGTCAAAATCTGAGAGAAAAAGTATCAAACATGTTGCAGGCAAACAAAGGAGCAATCTAGTAAATGTAATTTGTAAATGCTGATTGCTGAGCTTCATTATTTCCGAAGTCTACAAACATACCCCTTTCCTTTTTTAATTTTCTTCCCATGACTTGAAGTTGTTGCCTCATCCGTAGGAATGCTTTCACCACCTAAAAAACAAGAGACCATTTATCACTGATTTTCTGTAAAAGAAGTAATCAGACAACAAAAAGAAACAGGAACGAACACGAGCATATATGTATATGTATGGCGTAAGATGTGAATCCACTTGTTAGAATATTGGAGGGAGTGAAGATATGAATGTATGCGAAAATTTAATTTTTCTAGGATGTATGTATAAATGATATGGGGTAAATGAACAAAAGAAGGGCTGGAGATGTAGAGATTAGGGCTCTGGCCGCTAGGCCCCTAGCCCCCTTACAGAATTCCTAGAAAGCATGGGAAACACCTTGACATACTGATCGTAGATTTACTTGAACTATTCATTCTCATCTATACTCGCATAATTGCATACACAGATTTTATTTCATGCACCTAGTAATCGGTGCTGAAAGGCTCCATCATTAGGCTGCAATTCATAAGCAATACAGTCGCACTTCAACCCCTACTCAATGCCATACAGGTTCATATCTTAGGTATCACTCTCTTTCCTCACTTGCAAGGTGGGGATCAACATGAGGTGTGGTTTTGATAAGATACATGAAAAGGGGATGCTTGTTTAGATTTCCTTATGCTTTCTTGTAAATCTTTTCTTTATTGTCTTCTTGTAGTCCAATAAACCTCTTTCTTTCCTTTATAAACTTCATTTGGATGTCCAATGCCTTTTTAAGGTCAACGCTTTTGTTAGGACTATAGTATTGGGCAGGACTGCAGTTCCCTTTGTAAGGGAAGTCACAACTGAGAAAAATAAAAATAGAAAGCAGAACCTGCTAGAACCGCAGCTTGAATAACATCCTAATTGATCTCATTTCAAAAACTGAAGTTCAGTTTGATTGATGGTAGTGATGGATTTTAGACAACAAATCAAGGTGGCAAATCTTGAAACTACTAACCATATATTGGAGCAAGAATCAAGATGTTTTAAGAAGAACACATGCCAGATAATATAGATATAGAATGGCTACTTGATTCTCTCTTTTCCTCACCCTACTTGAGCGAGGTGCTTCCTTGTGATTGCCCTGGAAATCGGGTACGAAATGCCAGTCTAAGATGAAAAAAGTTTTTCTCTATTTCCTTTGACATATGTATTTCCAGTTCATCTTAATATTCCATTCCCATGGTTCATGCAGAACACAAACACAATCGTTTTTCTCTATTTCCTTTGACATATGTATTTTTTTTCTTTTCCCCAAGGCCCCAACTTGTCCAATAAGGGGTGCACTCTAACACTCTTTCCTAATAGTCAGTCATCAATGGGCCTTCATTGACTTCAGCAGAACACTAAAAGAAAACAAGTCAGCTTTTGCATAATGCAAGAGATACATGATTACAATTTACACAGAATGTGCAAATGCTTCAGCAAGGGAAAGGATTACAACAAGAAACCAAATACTCCCTCCATCCCGCAAAGTTCGCAACTTCCTGAAATTGGTGAAAAATAAGGTGCCCTAATTAACTACAGTGTCACTTACTATAATTTTTTTTTTTTAATAACGTGAATTTATTATGGGTGTTGACTTTCTTTTTTTCTTTTTCACCCCCATTATACATGTTTACTCAATTTGGTGATTGATTCAATTATGGAGTAATTAATGATTTGCACCTATTTGAGTGTTTGTTTCTTAATTGGCTTTGATTATTTATTTGGTTGCAAATTTAATATAGAATTGCAAAGTTATGGGACATACAAAAATAGAATTTTTTGCAAACTTAGCGGGACGGAAGGAGTAATGAAAAACAATTAACCAATTTATCAAAAAAGTCAATAGATAAAATGACCAATTTCCAAGTACTAAAAAGGGGTATAGATTTCTGTTCCTGTCAACCACGCGCACCCCAATGTACAGGAAACATAATTAAGGGCGACAACAAAATAATTGCTCACCAACTGTCTTCTTCGTTTGTTCAGTGTACAATCCAGCAGCCATCCAATACTTCATAAAGTTCTTTTTGACCCGCTTCATAAGGTCCACAATCAAGTCACCCTTATTGTTATACTTAAAGCAATTCTCCCATATGTACTGTACATCCTTGTAAACATCCTCTGAATTCATGTACTTGGCTCCACTTTCAAGATTGTTGCGTATAGTACCAAAATCCATCGGCGTATCAATGACATCAAAATAATCCTAATTGAAGGTACAGCAAAAAGATGTAATTTAATCGGTTAAAAGTTACACATACAAGTACAAAGAGAGATATTTCACACAGTCCTTCACCGAACATTACCAATGGAAGTGTAACATTCTAATCGAACAATAACCTGATCTTATGCTAAAGTTTAGGACATCCATAAGGATTAACCAATTTCATTATTTTGAGCTCTTATTCAAGTAAAACCCTGAATCACAACCTTATGAAAAAGTGCGCAAATTAAATTCAAATTCAGCAACGAAAGCTAAATACCAAATTGTGAGGTATTGTCGGTAGACAAAAGAGTAACAAGGCCGTGAATTTCTCTGCTTCTTGAAACAAGGTAAATAATTTTGGAAAGAGAATTTAAGAATACAAGTATTTAAGTTAAGACCAAATTCAGCTATAGAAGAATGAACCCGCCGTACGTTATTAATGTTGTTGTTGTTGTCGTTGAGAATAAACCCACTACTTCTATTTCTTTTCATCAAGTCCAGGACCGACTCCTCACATATGGAAGGCACTGAATTCTTAAATTTNAATAATAAAAAAACCCTAATTCTATCACTTTCCTCCATCTCATTCCTCCCCTTGGGTTACCAAGTACTTTATCTGAAATCAGTAGTCACGTCAGCAGTTCGAATCACACAATAAGAGTACCTATCAATTCCAAACATAGTATTACTCTAGTTTATCAATACAGACACAACATCAGACCATTACATATTAACATGGTTTGAGACATTAATCAAAAACCAGAAACCTGGGTACAGAAGAGAAAAGTAACGCATCAGACTTACTGGTATGCCAAGCTCAATAGGATTCACTGGCACATTAAAGGGAGCAGCTGCATCCATTTTCATCACCTTCATGATTACCTAGTATGAAAACAAAGTAAATATAACTACATTAGGGAAAAAATCAAAATCATCACATTATACCCCTCAAATCATGGAGCAGCACAAAACCCTCCATTTCATACCTCTAAAGAAGCCTCTAACTCTCGGTTATTATACCTAGAACCTCGCTGACCCAACTTCGGCTCTTGCTCCTCCCTCTTCTCCTCCCTCTTCTCCTCCAGTGATACCCCACTAGAACCACTCTCTTTCGGCCCTGGTGGGCTCAAGCCCTTCGACGATACAATCTTAATGCCCCCAGATTTCTTACTCTCGGGCACCGAATTAGCACTATCCTCCGCCTTCTCCTTCTCAGCAACCACCACCTTTTGCTCTTGCTCTGGTTGCTTATCCGCTTTAACTTCCTGACTACCTCTATCAGTCTCACTTCGAACCACAACCTCCGGAGCTGGAACCGGAGGCTCTACAGGCGGCTTCGACGTCTTAAGCTTGACCTTAACACGCCCATAAACAGCAGTTGGAGGTGGCCTCACTATCACCCCAAATGGCCTCACATTAGCAATCTTTGCCGGCGGTTCAGGCGGAGTTTCCGCCTTCTTAATCTCCGATACCGCTTCCGTTTCCACCTTACTATCATTCTCCTCCTCATCGGAACCCGAATTCTCCTTAGAATTAGCACTCATCACCTCCTCGTTATCAGGCGATTCAACACTTGCAACTGCAACTGCAGCTGCAGCTGCTTCCACCAATGGAAGCTTCTTGCTCTTGCCCTTTTTGTGCCCTCGCTTCCTCTTCATCTTATTAATCGACACAAACCCAATTGATCAAATCAAATCTAAATTTCAAGCAAAAAAAGAGAAAATTAATCTCATTAAACTTTGAATTGCAAATATATTTGGGAATCAAAAGCTGAATGAGATTTCGCTGTTCGTCACAAAACCCTAGGAATTCGCCGAGCTTGTATCTCAGAGTCAAATCTCGATAAATCTTCGGAATTTCTGAGCACTGGACGTTGCTTCCACCTTGTTGAAGATGCCGGGAAAAAAATTGATTTGAATTTTTTGATTTTGATCTTCTCTAATTCAAACCTTTCGAGTTTGCTTTTGTCGAAGTAATATTTTTTTTTTTTTCCTTTCTCTCTTTTTTTTTTTTTTTTTTTCTTTTTCTCTCTCTTGATTGCCTGATTCGCCTTGTGTATCGATGAACATGAACTTCTCAAGGCCCAGCCCATATTGTCCAATGCTACATTACCCTTTTCCTTTTTCTTTTTTTTTTTTGCTATATTTGGAAAATATGTCGAATACCATATGTATAATAATTTTTTGAGTTTGAAACAAAAAAAAAAAAAATAATAATTTTTTGAGTACATCTTGTATGAACTTGGTGCCTCGTATGGACTAACTGCCAAATGCCAAGGAGTGATTCGGTAACTCTCATGATGACTTTTAGGCATTGAAAGAATGATTTTAAAACTTGTAGAATGGTGAATTCTTCATTTCAGATGGGTGACTATGACTTTGTCAATACATAACCTAGAAGTAAAAATATCTTGCCAAAGCATTTCTTTCCACCACAATTTATGTCATTGATTGAGATTTAATTTTCGAATCATTATAATCCCTCCGTCCCTTGTAAACGTTAACAAACCATTTGTGATGTGGAGTTTAAGGAGAAATTGTGAGAGTCGTTTGTTTCGCTTTTGCCATTGAGTGTATTACTTCCTCCGTTTTTATTTTATCTTGTCTTTGACTTTTTTGCGATCAACGAGATGACACTTTTACCATAAATAACTACAATTATACAACTATAAAAATTTGATATTTTGGAAGTGCTAGTTAAAATGAATCTAAAAATATAAAAAAATTGCCGCCAACCCCCCTATATAATAGAGTTCTTGTGAAAAACTCCCCTTATAAAAAAAAAAAAAAAAAAAAAGTTGTAAGGAACCCCCTTATATCACTAGAACCTTTTAGTAAACCCCATCTCCCGGCATTTTTTTAATTTTCCGGTGGGTTTAAATTTTTTTTGACCATTTTGCCCCTCTTTAATATCTATGTACCCTTTGCTCTTATTTCCCTCCAAAATCAACCTTCAACATTAGCAAACAATTTCAATTCAACTATTCAATTTCAACCTAAAATCTTCAATTACCCAAAATCAACAGAACCCAATTCACTTGATTCAATTTCTAGCCCTAATTATCAATGACAAACAATGGAAATGAGATGAGAGAAATTAACACATAGAAAGAGATGAGAGGGGACGAAATTTACTGGGTCACTTCTTCAATTAATTAGAACTTGCAAATGGAACCCAAAAGAGAGAGATTGTGGGAATGAGAGAGATACAGAGGCGGGAACAATGGGTTGGGTTAGTTGCAATAAATCAGGAAAATAAGGGGAAAGGGTACATAACTATTAGACAGGGGCAAAAATGTCCAAAAAAATAGAAACCCAACGGAAAATTCATAAAGTCACCGGAGAGGGGGTTTACTAAAAGGTTTTAGTGATATAGGGGGGTTCCTTACAACTTTTTCTTATAGGGGGGTTTTTCACAAAAACCTATTTTATAGGGGGCTTGGCGGCAAATTTTCCTAAAAATATTATTTTTACTTTGTAAAACTTTATAACTTTTCATAATTTAATGGTCAAAATTTACCATGTTTGACCTCAAAAAAGTAAAAGACAAGATAAACTTGAAACAGAGGAAGCAGAATGTAAGTAGATAATTTTTAATTGTATTATAATGTGAGTTGGTGATTTTTTTTATTATGAGAGTGTAAGAGAGTTTGGGGAGGGTTATATGAAGTAGNTTGACACAGTAGTAGGTAGAGTTTGGATTGTTTTATTATAGTGTAAAGATAGTGGAGGGTATATTGGTGAATTTAAAGGGGTAAAAATTGATTTGTTAAGGTTTACAAGGGACAAATATGAGTAGTTTGTTAAGGTTTACAAGGGATGGAATGAGTACTCAACAACAATTAGACATAAAAGCTTTAGAGATTAGACAAATGTATGAAGAGAACTACATGACATGAAAATCTAAAAGCTCCATTGATCTTTCCAAAACCCTTGAAGCTCTGATAATCCAGAGCGACGTCAAGTAATCAAAAGGTCGTGAATAAATCCTTCCACCTCTAAGTGAGATTAAGTCGTTATCGAGTCCCGTTCAGCAAATCAGTAAAGATTTTTAACGAGATCAAGCCTTTTCCAACTATCGGCCAACAAATCAAATCAGGGTTCATAATCTAAAGTTTTAGTTCATGAATCCGTCAAATGAACTCATTTGGAGACCGCATTATCAAAGAAATTTTATATTCTTTGTAAAAATGATAGAGCATATTTGGAGACTACAACATATACACAAACTCAAATACAAATCATATTATTTGTTAACACATTTTGATTGTGTTGTTTCAAATTCAAGACTTTTGATTACAGTCTCAATTGCTATTATATAATTAAAATATCATCTTCATTGTTAATGGTAACACAAAGGTTACCACGCCAATGACCATTTTTGGTTTTGCTCCCGAGCCTATACCTCAAGCTAACAATCCTTTTGTTGTTCTTGATGAGCCTAGCTATTGTTGAGCAAATGTCACCTTCTGGTAATCCTGGCACCTCTTCCCATCACTCCCTTGTAGATCGACCAAGGGATAATGAATGGCTAGAGGACACATGAATCTTCTCTTCTTGAATGTTAGAGGACTCAATAAGCCTTTCAGACAAAAAGAGCTCAGGCTCTATCTGAAGGCAAATAAAGTTCTCTTTGCTGGTATATATTTTGGAGACTAGGATCAAACAACACAATGCACAGAAAATTGCAAACAAGATAGCTAGATGTTGGAGTTTTGTTCATAACTATAGTTGTAACACCCAGAGTCCCACATCGAAAGATTGTGTGGAGTATGATTGGTTTATAAGTGATGATGCCTAACCATTTAAACAACAAGGCCTTCCTCTTTTGGGCTTAAGTGGCCCCTTCTATGGGCCCACTTGGGAACTTCTCACTGTTGTGGGTTGTTGCGATAGTAGTTGGGTTGGACTATTACAATAGTAATGCTGTGAATGGAACAATTATTGATGTGCAGATAGCTCAGGTCCAGCATAAGAAAGGAAGACTCTATGGCATGATTTGGAAGTGTTAGGTAGCTCTATATCTGATCCTTGGTGTTGATAGATCTATTACCAATACTAGCTGGCATATATCATATTGGGCTATTACTGCTGACTGTGGAGAACCTGTGTTCTCAAATCATTTCACCATCTTTATGGTCTGTTCTTTTCGTCTTGTTTTTGTTGGAACCCAACATTCTCCAACAAACTCCATCAACTTCCAGCAAACTACAGCAATTAGTAAAAAGTTCCAGCATTCTCCAATAATCTCCAGCATTCTCCAACAAACTCCAACAAACAATAAAAAAAATTCAGCACTTTTGAGTAACAAAAATCAACAATCCCAGCATTCTCCAGCAAACTCCATCAATCAGCAAAAACTTCCAGCATTCGCTAGCATTTCCCAGCATTCTCCATCTCCAGCACTCCAAAAACCAGATGTAAAGAACAGACCCATATTGCCGCTAAACCTTGTACCAAACAGGCAAGAAGGCCCTTCAAAATTTGTTAATGTCCTAATTGTTCATGAGCTCTTTGAGCAAACTGTTAAAGATGCGTGGAGTTTAGAGGTTTCTTGCTATGGGCTTGCAAAAGTCTCGAAAAAACTCAACTTGTGCAAACAGTCACTGAAAGAACTATTCAGAGAGATTTTAAGCAGTGTGGATAAGAATTTGAATAAAGTAAGGGTGATTCTTGATGATATACAACATAACTGCCCTATTTATCCTGACTCTACTTGGCAAGAGTAAAGCTGTTAGATTTGATGTTGAGAAATAGAGTGACTTACAAGAAAATATATTCAAGCAGAAATTCAAGGCTCATTGGATTAAGACTGGTGATAGCAATTCAATATTTTTTATTTTTTATTTTTGCTGTAATTACTGGTAGATTTAACATAAGCTTCATCACCACCATAAATGATGACCTTGGCAATCGGTTCGTAAAGTATGCTGACATAAAAAGGGAAGTGCTGAGTTTTTATGAGAGATTGCTGAGATTGTATATCCTTTTCTTCCTCATATTGATATAAATGCTATGGGGATGGGCCCTCAACTCGGCTATGAACAGAGAAACTATCTTGCTGCAGATATTACCAGAGAAGAGATTAAAACTGCAATACACTCTCTAAATGACAATAAGGCACCTGGGGTGGATGGTTTTAGCTCTTGTTTTTTTAAGAGAAACTGGAACCTCATTGGAGAGAGATTACTGGTACTATGCTCCAGCTCTTTTATTCAGGGAAGTTATATTCCCATGTGAACAACATAGTCGTCTCACTTATTCCTAAAGTAAGTCTACCTACTCACATCAAGCAATTTCTCCCTATTGCATGCTACACTTTGCTCTATCAAATTATCTCTAAGGTGATAACTGCTAGATTATATAGGGTAGTTGATTCTGTGGTCAACAACAGCCAGGCTACTTTCATACCAGGCATATTAATTTTTGATAATATTTTGTCGAGTAACGAGCTTGTAAAGGGCTATACAAGAAAAAAAAAAAATCTCTCCCCGATATATGACAAATGTTGACTTGCAAAAAGCCTATGATTTCTATTCAATTGCCATTTATTGATCAAGTTTTAAAGGAACTGGGGTTCCCTTAAAACGTAGTTAGATGAATACTTGCTTGCATTACTACTATGATATACTCTCTCCGCCCCTGGCCTCTATAAGGTTACATTGTACTATTTTCTCTAAAATTAATAAGAGGGTGAAGAACCTTTGATTTCCCATTACTCTTCACCATGGATTGATTATTAAAATCAAAATAAGGGGCCGGGTACGTTGAAGTACTCGAGTGTTAACTTTAAACCATCATATCATAAATCAAATCACAATGTTATTGTTTTTGTGTTAGTAGGAGAGTAAGAGAGAGAATGAGTGAGATTATTATTAAAATAGGAAAATAGATTGATAATGGGGATAAAATAGGTTATTTATGTCTTTTTTGGGGATGACTAGTACGATATATATGTTTGAGTGGGACAAAGATATGCAAACAATGTCCATGTTTGAGTGGGACGGAGGGAGTATACATTTATACTCAATGGGGAGCTCATAGAGAGTTTTGATGCAAAGAAGGGACTAAGACATGGAGATCCTATGTCCCCTACATTATTCACTCTAGTGATGGAGTACCTCCATAGATCCTGACCTCTCTAAAGCACAATCCTGACTTCAGCTTTCACCTAAGATGCCAAAAATTGGGAATCACCCATTTATCCTTTGCTGATGATCTCTTGTTGTTCTCAAGAGGTGATACCCTATATGTGAAACTCCTGCATGAACAATTCTCAAAGTTTGTACAAGCTTCTAGTCTTCAAGCTAAATTTTGGGGGTGTACACCCTATTGTTAGAAAGGAAATCCTATCTACATCGGGATACTCTCCAGGTGAGCTACTTTTAAGGTATCTGGGTGTGCCTCTATCCACAAACAAAAAAAAAAAGAGAAAAAAGAAAAGAAAAAAGAAAAAAAAGAGTGTATCCCAATATAACCCCCTATAGAAAAGATGACAGGAAAGATAAAACACTGGTATGCTAGGTTTATCTTCTATACATGGAGACAACAAATCATTAAGCTATTCTTTTTGGTGTTTAATCCTACTGGGCACAATTGTTTGTTTTACTTTAGAAAGCCATTAAAATAATTGAAGCCATGTGTAGAAGCTTTTTTATGGTTGGGAGATTACCACTTGGTCAAAAGAGCAGTAGTAGCTTGGAAGAAAGTATGCCTCCCTAATGGAGCTGGAGATCTGAACATAATGCATATGTCAATATGGAATCAAGCAACAACTGCCAAGCTGTTATGGGCTCTAGCTGTGAAAGAGGATTGGTTGTGGTCACATGGATCCACATCTATTACATCAGGCATTAAATCTAAATGATGGGCATTCTTAGGCAATCCGCATGGATGGTGCAGAAAATATTTCAAATACGGAAATACCTATGTGCTTTTGGTAACTGGGTGTCACACCCCGGTCTCGCTAATCCCGGATTTAGGAAAGCAGA
>BSSO01000859.1:0-28061 GCA_030267885.1 Mesembryanthemum crystallinum
AGAGAAACAAATTCAAAATAATCAACTTACAAGTTGAATTAGGGTTCTTGAATCAAAATGACAAACGATTGAAACAAAAGGGAGCAAAATCTCACTATAACTGTAAATCACGATCAGAATCTCACACCCTCTCTCTCTAAATCTAGCAAAATCAACATAATTGAAAACGAATCATATTCTCTATCTCTAAAAAATCATGAGAAAAATCGCTTACTCTATCTCTAATGCGCACTGCTCGCTTCAATCTCTCTCTCTCTCTCTAAACGTAAATCAAATTCGCGGGAGAACAATTTCTCTCTCTAAAATGGTTGAAAAAGAAGAAATGAGGCGGTTACAAATGAATATATAAGCAGCAGGCGGGAGGTACAGAGAGCATCGTACATCTGGGGGTACCATATAATTTGTACCCCTCATACAGTGGCCCTTTATCTTCCCCACAATCTGTCTCTCTCTCCTCTGCGATCTACTCCACCGCCATCTTCCAATTCTCCCTCCTCATCAATAGCTTCCCTACCACCACTACCACACCACCCTCCTAACCCGACCTCGACAAAGACGACCCACCATTGGCTCGTTTCTCTTTTCTCACACTCCTCTCTATCTATCTTTTCTATCAATTCTCCTTCTCTCTCTATCTCAACTTTCACTCACTTGAGATCTGCAACTAGTTTCAATTGCAGATCAACTTGTGTCTTCGATGGTGGACGATGACGTGTTTATCATGAATTTGCAAAGGCTAGAACTTTAAATTTAAGAGGATCTTTGTGAGAATTTCAATAATGGCTAGAGAAAAGGGTTGAACTAGAGATTCAAAAATTCCAATTTTGGAGGATGGTAATTGCTTCGTGCTATGCTCTGTATAACCATGGCAGGTGAGAGGGGAAAAAAGGTAGTAGAAAATTGAATTTATGTCCCTTTTCTCTTTTTCCTATTTTTTTGTTTAACTTATCTCACATGTGAAGGGTGTTAAAATAAAATAAAATAAAATAATTATTAGGCAAAATTACCAATATGGGCATCTTATTGCTTTCACATGATAGGCAACATGAGCATACTAACGGAAAAGGTAATGGAGTTAGGGTGATGTATCAAATTGAAACATTTTATTATATCTCAGGTCACCAAAATGGGAATAATTAAAATTGAGATCACCCGTTTAATATTACAGTAAACGTCAGGGTACCAAAATGGAAATTTTCCTTTTTTTTTAATGATTTTTCTGGTTTTAGTCTGATGAATGAGGCATAAATGTAGTGAAATTATGGTGGTGTTGATGAATTTGGGATTTATGTTGGAGTTAATTTTTTGCCCTCTATGTTGAAAAATTAGGGCCTGGGTTTTGATGTTTGGGGGTATATATGTGGCACTTTTGTTGGTAATTGCTGAAAGAATTATGTTTTTCCATTATTTTATTGTGTTAATATTTTAGGGTTAATTCCAAATAATTTATAAGTAATCCATGCTACCCCTATTGGTAATTGCATAATGGATGATGTAAGGGTTTTGAAAATCTGTTACAAGAGGAAATATGTGGACATTAAGGTGGATATTGATATGTTAAGTTTGATAGGCTTGTCTAGGGATTTGGTTAATTTGGTAAAGAAAAATGATGTCCAGTGATGAGTACGTTATTTGAGTATATTTCATGATTATATACACTCATTTAACTCGAATTTAGAACGATTATCTTGTTTGATTTGCGAATATTTATAAATTATTTGGAATAATGACTATTTTGGGTATATTTTCGTATTTCATGTATTTTCAAGTTATTCGATGCCCGGAGACCAAGTAGAGGCCTTTGCAAGATGATAGCGAGCCTAATTTGGAAATCGAGGAAGCTCGAGCGGTGGTTAGAAGTCAAGAATGCGAGGAAAAAGCCGAAAGACCATCCTAGGAACCACCCGCCCCGGCAGACTCAGAAGCAAAACGCCACCCGCCTGGGTGGCGAGACAGAAAGCTATAGTTTTTGAGTTTACAGACCCACCCGGGCGGGCAAAACCATGTACATATGCCGCCCGGGTGGGCGGCCTGTATCAGAGCGGAAGATAGTTTCATGAAGTGCTTTTACACGTTTTAGTAGTTTTAGTTTTAGTAAAGTTTGTAAGGCCATGTGGCCCCACCTTATGTCTAGGTTTAGAATTAATCATTCATTAGCTAGTTTTAATTGCCTTATAGTTCAACTTAGTCCTAGGATTCTCTCTCTCAATTCTAGTTAGCATTTAATCATTATTTGAGCAACTTTAACTCAAGATTCAATCTTTATTAATTCACGTACTTAGAAATTCTCCAATTTTATTGTTTTAATTTGTTCTTAATTCATAGTTCAAACACCTGCTACTAATTTGACACCCAAAGAACATATGACTGTGTGTTTCAGAACAACTTGCACACAGTAAACAGTTCTCATCAGAGCTTATATGTAATTTTGCAAGTTTCTCTTTTGTTTGTAGCTTGTTATGCATGATCATCTAGTTAATAAAGGAATGTTTACGCATTGAGAGCCTATTCTATACCTAAGAGGACCATTGTATCCTTTGGTATTCAACATTTAACCAAGTATAACCAAAGGCAATGGTGTATATACCATCCTTGCTTGCATTCCATCTCCTCAAAGTGAAGCCATCAGCTAATTTATCTCTAACATGACAATTTTTGTTTTCCAATACCAACTAGAATCTTGCCCAGGGCTGTATTCCTACCAATCTACTCCTCTTAAATACACATCATTAACCCATTTCACCCACAAGATGTCTTCCTTATTAGCAACGTTCCAAGTGTATTTCCCAATCAGAGCTACATTCCAGCTGATAATCTAACTCCTAAACCACCATTTTTCTTTGGTTTGCATACAAAATCCCAAGCTATGGGGGGAGGCCTTTTAGCATCAGCTTTCCCATCCCAAAGGAAGTTTCTACAGATGGAAGTTATCTTGTAGAGAATTGCTTTAGGGAGAATCATGATTTGAGACCAGTAAGAGTGTAAAATGATCAGAACATAATTGATTAAAGTTATTGCCAGCATAAAACAAATGCCTAGAAACCCACGATCACCTAACAATCATGCTTTGAGAGTTTTCTAGCTGATATGGGAATGCCTAGATATTTAAATGGGAGAGTACCTGGATTAAAACCAGACATGCTGAGAATAGTGGTTCTGCTATCTTGTGGCACATTGCAAAAATAAACGGGTGATTTCCCCCAATTTGCTTCCAAACCAGATGCTGAGGAGAAAGTAGCGAAGCCCCGAAGTAGGAGTATAACTAAAGCAGCCTCACCCTTGCAAAACATTAGCAAATCATCCGCGAAGCATAGATGAGTAAGCTTAAGACTACCACACCTAGGGTGATATTTAAAGCTCTCCATCCCAGAAACAACATCAAATATTCTTGTTAAATACTCCATATAGAGGACAAATAGGAGGGGAGAAATGGGATCATCCTGCTTCAAACCCCTTTTCCCTTCAAAATAACCATGTAGTGACCCATTTATTACCAAGGAGTATTTTGGAGAGGAGATACAAGTGATGATCCAATCTATGAATAGAGGAGGGAAGTTTAGAGCTTTAAGAATCTCCTTGACAAATTTCCAGGATATTGAATTATATGCTTTTCGAAGATCCACCTTCATGAGACAGGCTTTGAGGTAGTTTTTCTCTCATAGTGTTTTACTAGATCCTGACAAATCATCACATTCTGAGCAATGGATCGCCCTTCAACAAAGGCACTTTGGTTTTCTGAAACAAGTTGAGGTAAAACAGTCTTTAATCTAGAACACAATAACTTGGATATACACTTGTATAAAACAGAGCAGCAGGCTATTGGCCTATACTCAGTCATAGAGGTAAGAGCTTTACATTTAGGAACTAAAGTAATGGCAGTAGCATTAATTTGGCCCAGCATCTTACCAGTAGAGAAGAAATCCAATACTGCTTTGCACACATCACTCCCAACAAACTCCCAACTGTCTTTATAAAATTGACTATCAAACCCATCCGGGCTAGGAGCTTTAGAGCCATCTATTTCAAACATTGCAGCTTTCACCTCCTCATTTGTAAAGGGTCTGCATAAAACCTCATGATGTGCCTTTGAAATAATACGCTTTCTTTTCACAATATCAGCATTGACAGAAATGGTGGGAGCTTCAGTACCCAGCAAACTCTGGTAAAATTCAAGAAAAGCAGCAACAATACCATCAAGTGTATCATGAGATTGCCTCTGGATGTCACAAATCTTGTATATATTGTTGCTCTTCCTCCTGGCCTTGATGCAATTGTGAAAGAATGCAGAATTTTCGTCTCCTACAGCCATCCAATGAACCTTAGCTTTTTGTTTTAGGAAAGCTAGTTGAGCTTTATTCAGTCTATCATACTCTGCAGCCAAATTCTTCTCTAGAGTAGTGAGAGCTTTTGAGTGTGGTTGTTGCAGATCTTGCTAACACTCATGGAGCTGTTGTAAGGCTCTAGTAGCTTGGATCTCAATATCAGCAAATCTATCAGCATTTAATTTCCTCAGAACAAGCTTCAGCTTTTTTTTAAGTTTTGATACTACTTGGAACATAGGAACACCTTGTACCCTCTCACTCCAACAATTGGACACAAGGGTAGAGAAATTTTGTGTAGAACTCCATATGTTGTAATACTTGAATGATCTTCTTTTTGCAACAATAGCAGGCAAGAATTAAAGTACTCCAGGACAGTGATCAAATAAAACCTCACGTAGAAAATTAACATGAGAATCACCAAAGTTATCTTCCCATTCCTCATTAACTAAACATCTGTCAATCTTGCTGTAAACTCTATTGTCACCTTATTGCTTGTTACACCAAGTGAAGAAGTTTCCAATACTGGCAATATCATGCAAATCACAACAAGCGACACGATTCCTGAAGTTTGCAACTTCAGCTAGAGAGGTAGGAGAACCAACTCTCTCATTCAGATTCAAAATATTATTAAAGTCCCACAAACTACCCAAGCTCCATGAACTGAATGTTTGAAATCTATCAATTCATCCCATAAGGAATTTCTATCTACTTCATCATTAAAAGCATAAGTAGCAGTGAACCAAAAACACTTTTGAGTAGATTTATGTATCACTTTACAGTGAATGGCTTGAGCAGATGAATGCAAAATAAAAACATGAAAGATATGAGCCACCCACATCACCCAAATTCTCCCATTACGATGCTTGTCAACATTAGTGGTTCAGCACCAATCTCTCCCAATACAACTATGGACATGATCTATATTTTGAATTTTAACTCTGGTTTCAAGCAGAGCACATAAGCCAATAGACTGTTTATTCAAGAACCATCTAATTTCATCATGTTTAGATGGTTTATTTATTCATCTAACATTCCAAAATGCTAATCTATCCATTTGGGGGTGGGCCAGTATCAAGAGCATTTACCAGTGGTAGCTGGAGTGCCATCAGGTGTAGAGACAGAATGAATAACCAAAGCAGGGGAGACTTCAGTAGTTGCAAAAGCAAGAACATGATCTTTTTGTGAAGCTTGATTATCAGTCGTATATTAAGTACTACGAATGAATTTTGCATAGAAACCTAAGGAGGCTGAGTTTATTTTCCAGGTTCAGTCACCTTTTTTCTGAATCAGGGTAAAACCCTCTACATCCACTTGAGGAGGTGGTTTTTTCTTAGGCACCCATTTCTTCTGCTCCCCCAATGCTTTTTTACATTCTCTAGTTGGATGACCATAACCTTTGCAAGCATCACAAAGGATAGGCTTCCACTCATAGTGTATAATTTGAGTAATCATCTCATCTCTCTCATTCTCAAAAGTAACCACATCAGGGAAGGTTTGGTCTAAAGAGACCTCCGCCAGTATTCTACCAAACTATAGCATCTCCTTCTGAGCAGTAGCTTTATCACATTTCAGGTGTTTACCCACCAGACTGGCAATCTTCATGAGGGAGGATTGCCCCTAATACTTAAGGTCAAGACCATACAATCTTACCCATATTGGGACAGTTTTAACACTCTCTTTCCTAATATCAAGTTCAGGCTTCCATGGCTTTATTATAAGAGGTTTTTTGTCAAAAGAAATAGGGAAAATTTATATGGTGCCACTTTGGTCTAACAAATTCTACATGGTGTAATTTTTTGCTTTTGATTCTACATGGTGCCACTATGGTCTTGACATTGTATGTCCCGTGACATTCTGTTATCTTTTTCGTCCAATATCCTATTAGTTACCCACTTACCTTCCCATTTTTTCCCTCTCTTCCCTTACCATATATCTCTAACATCTCTCTCATCTATGCTGGGTAAAAAAAGGTAAGCAAAACAAATTTTTGAGGTTATATATGGGCTGAATTCCTCTAAAGTAACCACACTATCAGCTTATCTATACAAATCAAATTTCGCAACCACCACCAAATCATACACTCACATGATACAACTGCAAAATTATTTACATCAAAGTTGCTTTTTGAATAAGGGCTTTTCAGTCATTTCACTAACTACTTAACGTTTCTCTTTTTTTTTGGTTACAGTACATATATTGTGTAGACCACAGTGGCACCATGTAGAATTTCCCAAAGAAATATATCCATTCTCCAATATCTGATCCCCGCAATCAATAGACTGAAATCTAACAAGAAGTACACCTTTTGCAACCATAGAAATCTTATCAATTCCAAGTTTCCCCCGTACACGCCTCAAAAAACCCTCCATCATAGGAAATGGTGGATTGGCACCAAGGACATAGCAAACAATAGCAGTCTTCCAATATTCAGTCTCTTCATTCACCTCTTCAGCAGTGATTTTCACAGTTTTAGTTTTTTGATGCTTAGTAGCTGCTGTGTCATTAGTTTGAGCATGAGACTTACCATTGTTTTCATCTAACTTAGCCCTTTCAACCTCTTCCACCCAAGAAGAAGGAAAATGGAATTGCTGCATTGGAATCGACCTTCTGCTCGACTGTCCACTAGAGAGCCTCATTTCATACATGGCCTCTTCAGGGGAAATGATCACCTCATCTTCACTCGTTGTAGAGTGAACCTCAAATTACAAAAGGGCAACACCTTGCACTTCTAGCACCGATTTTAACTTTTTTCGCATCTTTTGTCGCCGAGATCAAAATCGATTTCGCTTGTTCTTCGCTAGGGTTTTGCGATTTTGCTGGTACACATTGTTGCGATTGAGCCATTTTTTTAGACGGTGAAGCTGTTTTTTGAGACGCATAAGCATTTTTATTACCAGATTGTTTCTTCTTTCTTGGATTTGGGCCTTTTTATTCTTGATAGTTTCCTGTTAGTGATTTTGTTAGTTAGATAATTCATTCAACTTGAGACTGATTTTCATAGATAATTGAATACGTGGTATTTGGTATTTGGAATCATCACTCCATGTGGATTCGGTACTCTTTCTATTACTTCGATATTTTCGTACACTTACGGGGCTATCATCCAGCTACTTGAATCCCCTCAACTTAGCTACTTTAACTTGAGAAAAGAGGTTAAGGTGGATTATTATGGTGATTTGATGGAGATGGGGTGGTTAACAAGAAGGTCATAGTTATGTATATTGGTGAATTGAAAAGCCCTGGGAAGGTGTGGTATGAGGCAATGAAACTTGAGCAAGCTACTGGTACTAGCACCATTATTGTCCCTCCTTCTTTGCCCTCAAGCCCTGCTATCCCCATGCCCTCTTGTGTCCCTCAAGCACCCCCTATCCTTCAAGCATTCCCTGCCATTATTAGGGAAAAGCTTGTTATTAGGAGGAGCCAGAGGTTTACACAATCACCAACCCTATTTCATTCAACCCCATTAAGTCCTAGAGCTCGCTCGATTAAATTCAGCTAGGTTGCTTTCACTTCAGAATTCTCCTCCTCATTCACCTCCATTTGTCCATATACATGATCAAGAAATTGTTCCATCTAAGCCTATTGCTTAACCATCTTCTCAACAGAATATTGTTGGGGATCCCTCTTCTCTGCCACCACAACCACCACCACAAACAAACATAACAACTTCAGAGTCTAATGATGCTTCCAAAACACAAACTTGGTGTAGTAAACCAACTTCTCACAGTAGAAAACTATCAAGAACTACTACAGCTAGGAAAGGATTGCTAGCACAGAGCAGCTCAAGTGGAGCTAATACCCTTGGATCATCTGGAAGGGCTAGCAGAACAATTGACAGTTCTAATCTTTTAAATGAGGCAAAGGATGAGTGTGAAGAGTCTTCTGAGGATAAGAGTTATACAGTATTTACTGAGGAGCATAATTCTGAGTCAGATGTTTCATTAATTGATAATGATCATGAGTTGGAAGAGGGTGACATGACATGCATTGCTACTGGTTATGAATTTAATTCAGGGCATAAGTGGAGTGAAGCCGGGATGAGGGAGAGTCATACTTTTATAGGATGTTCAGAAATGGTGAGCTTTATATAGAAGAAGACTTTGGGTATATTAAACTCAAGCCATGGATGCTTTTCGCTGTCTACAAGGAGAACTTGTGTTTGTGCAAAGTGGCTAATCAGCGGCATGCCCTAGGAGCATGCCATGAAAAAACATCAACTATCTAACGGAGGATGCAACACTATATGTGGCTGTGTGGTTTTCAGTGAAGATGTACAAGGCTGCTTGTGGCCTTAACATCAAGCCAATGCCATCTAATGATAGGTGGTCAGATTATGGGCGGCCACAAATCAACCCACCTAAATTGAAGAGAAGTATAGGGAGACCACCAAGGAACATAAGGAGACAAGAGGGGGAGCCAAGGAAAGGGAAGAGGAGCATAACTGTTCAATGCTCCAAGTGCAAGTCATTTGTCCTTAATGCAAAAACTTGCAAGGAAGGGTTGGCTGCTAAGGAGCTTAAGGCATAACAAGGGGTGAAAGTGGAACAAAGGAAAAGGCCAAGGAAGGAGAAAGCATCAAGTAGCTCATCTCAACCTCATAGATGTAATCCTCACAACCTGTCCCAGCCTCACAACCTCTGCCACAGAGTCAGCCACACTCATCTCAGCCTCACAGCCTGTAATGAAAAGGAGCAAAGCCTCACAGCTTAATTTCCAAGGCACACAGTAGGGCCAGTTATGAGCAAGGATTTTTTGTGACAACAGTTTGTTAAAGAATTGTTTTAAGAAAACTTGAATTGTGAATTTGGTAGCATACATATGTGTAGAGGCATAGGTAATCTTTTGGGAAACTTATATTGTGCAGGGGGTACAATTTTTTGGGAGCACTTAGCTTGTGAATTTGGTAGCCCAGTGCAAGGAGTAGTATTAGTACATTACTCAAGAAACTTATGACTTTCATTTTATGAACTGTACATGAATACCCATGTAATTGAATATGGTATCAGGTGGTTGCTACATGGAATTAGAATCATATGGTTGTTGTTATTCACCTCTTTATTTGGTTGTAAGTTGTTATTCATAGATTCACGAGAAGATATAAGACAAAATAGAGTTTAAACCAAACAACATACTTCATTAATATGACAACAAACTAACTTGATACAAATATAATCCACACCTTAATTCTTCAACACAAGCATTACAACACTGACAAAAAAGAAATGCGGCAACTTTCACACCTAAATTAGCCAAATTAATAATGTTTTCAACCATATTCTTTAACCCTTCAACCTTTAATTTCAAATCAGCATTTGTTAGAATGCACTAGGTGAAGACAAAAGAGGGCGGGTGAATTGGGTCTACAAATGCTCGCATATACTTTCAAACTGTGTGTTTGAGGGACCAACCTTTGGACGTTATTTCTTAGGTTGTTCCCTTGACATAATATAAATGCGAAAGGACGATAATGAACAATTAGCACCCAATATTTTTAGCGAGGAAAACCATCCCTAGACACAACTAGAATGTAAAAAGTAAAAACCACGACCCACACCTCAGTGAGATTTCAACTTGAACTTGTATCAACCAAGAGTCCAAACCACAATTGTACAAAGCTTAACTCTAAAACTAAGTACAAACCGCCCAACAAACTCATGTTGGCTACCACAAGCTAACTCAAGCTTGGCACAATCTCACTAATTACCTCTACAGCTAATATACACACTCAACATTTTCCTCAACAATTTTTTCTTTTAAAACCATTTTCCTTTTAGTCAGTTTCTAAAATGTTAAAAAAAAAAAAAAAATATCCCGCACCCTTTTTTTTTTCCATCTCGTGCATAGAGATGGGAGAGAGAAAACTCGATACTTTTCAATGGCTTCCACCACCATGCGCCACCACCACCTACTCAGTACTCCTTTTCTCTCTTCCCCCCTTATGAACAACTCTCTCTCCTCTCCCACTTCTCCCCTCTTCATTACATCCCATCCCCATTTCCCCAAAATTCTCTCTCCACCACCCCTCTCTTTCAATGGACCAACGGTACCCCACCACCACCACAAATTCCAACAGAGCAAAGGTGGGAGAGAAGAAGGAAATTGGTGAACCTCGCCATCCCTCCTCCTTCAACGAAGGCTCCGACGGAAGACAAACTAGCCAAAGAAGGAAAAATGGTGAAATTAAGAAAAATGATGATGGTTGTTACCATTGGAGATGGTTGTTCTATCCAAGGCTTTGTATTTGCAGCAACGTACTGCTTCAAGATGGTGCTGTATTTATTGCCAAGTTGGAGCAGGCTTTGTGGTCATGGTGGGTAGTGAATACAAAGGGGAATCATTGGCGAAGAAAGAGAATAATATTTCTATTTGATTTTCTTGGGAATTAATTTTCATTTTCTTGATATTTCTAAATGTGTAAGTGTTAAATAGGCAAATGTGAGTTGGTTGTTTGTTTGGATTTATGTTGTATAATTAGGGAAGTTAGAATTCATGAGTTAGTATCAATTATAATTATAGTATATACATAAATGAAGTATTTTCTGGCAGCATATAATGCGTCATGTGAGCAAGACATTTAAAAAATAATAATTAATTTTCAAAAATTAGAATATTGTATGAGTTATAATATTCCAAATTTATGTTTATGTAATAAGTTAACAAAAATCTAATGAATATCTCTTTTTTTGCCAAATAGACGTCCATCCAAAGTTTGCTGAAAATCTGCGAAGTAATATAATACAACTATTATTTTAAGATAACTATAACTTTTGTTCAACTTTTCAAAGGTTCAATTTTTCAATGCTATCAGAAAGAGTAAGAAATGTACTTTAAAATGAGTCACATTTGTAGTAGGGATGTCAATGCGTTAGTAATGTTTGGTTTAGGTTCACCTAAACCTAATCGTAGGCTCATTTTGGTGTGTTTAAGTTTGGACCTAAACTACTTAAATTTATGACATCAAATATCCATATCCTATTGCGCAATTTTCAGCAGCACAGAGTGCGCCATCGAAGCAAGTAAAAAAAAATTATAATAATAAAACATTTGGTAAGTTTTTTTTTTTTTTTAAATATTTGGTAAGCTAAAAAATGGGCCAAACAATTATTCAAAGATTTCTCCATTTTCTTTTTTACCTTGTTGACAACCAAACTTTATACATTATTGATCCCAATCCCAACCATCTGTTATGAATATTGCCCAAAACATTGACTATTAATATATTTTATTTTATTTTCTTAAATCCTAAATCAAGTTAGAAATCTCATTCAATATCTTTACATCTTAGTATAAGAAAACAATACACTGGGTTAATATATTAAGAGATAAAAAAAAGGTTAATATATCAAATGTTTAATATATACTCTCAAACCCAAATCCCACAACCGAATTTCCATCCTCCCTCTTTGTTCTTTAAATTACTTTTCTTTTGATCGTTTTCTTTATAATACATAATGATAATACTAACCATGATATTATTATTATTTTTTTTATTTTTTTTTGTTCTTTATAGGTATATTTCATTGTTCAACAAATATTGAGGTAAATAATATAATAGGGTCATGCTATGTGTACTTCTACCACTATGTTCAAGCCTTTTTATTGTTTTTGAAACATTCATCATAATTAAATATAAATCACATTGATTTGATTTGATGTGAAGTATATTCTTTCGAGTATCATATTTTTTGTGTCGTCTAATTGCATAAGTTTCATAGTCATCATCTTCATATCTAATATCAACAATATCAACATCAACATCAACATCAACATTACCCCAATGCCTACAAAGAGACTCCCGCTTATTGGGGGGTCGGTTGTACGCAGCGTTACCTCACTGAGAACAGAAGGCTGTTTCCATTTTACCCTTGATTCGAAGTGCAACGACTATCAGCATTTTCACAATAAATAAGAAGCACAGAGACCTTTATTAGCCAATTTGATTTAGATTATATTACAAAGCCAAAGGGTAGTGAATCTTTTGGCTACACAAGAAAGTGGATGGAATCTTCATATCTAATATCAAATTGCATTTATTATTTTATTGACAAATTCTGTGTTATATGGGATAAAAATCAAACTTCTTTGTATATAATTCTAATATAACTAATGTTTATATATATATGTCAATTTTTTTTATATGTTTCTTTGTATATATATGTCAATTTTTTTTAGTTAGTTTTTATACTTCCAGGAAATTTATGAAATTAAGAAAAATGGCGAAATAGGGAAGAAAAAAAAATAAGGCAAGAAAATAAGAAATACTCCATCCATTCTCAATTGAAAGTTACATACACTATTTGTTTAAGATTTAAGGAGAGAGGCAAAACATCCAAATTAGGCCTTGTAAAAATTGATGGTGACATTTAAAAGAGAGATAAAGTGTGCACGTGGGAAGTTGATGGTGATATTTGAAAGGGATATGGGTAAGGGTACATAGATAATTTCATTGCAAAAAGCATACCAAAATAGGAAGTGTAACTTTCAATTGAGAACGGAGTGAGTAATGATTTTTGTTGCCGGAAACTGAGTTCTGGTTCATAAATGGACTAATCCGCTAGAGTTAAGTTATAACGATTGTTTGTGATCCTAATAAACATTGTGATAGTCAACATTTTTATTTTTTTCCCTCTTTTCATGTTTGGTGTGGTCATCGTAGTTGATCAATGCTAGGATTTGAAATCAAATATTGCACCTGTAGATATATCGCTGCAATCTTAATTTACATATATATTCCCATACTAGCCGGTTATGCTAGTAATTTATAAACATTTACCTGCTAATGAAGATGCAGGGGAAACATCAAACATAAACATAAACATAAATTTGAGGTCCAATTAAGCATGTACTACCTAATCCTTTTCAAAATCCTTTCAACAATCAAGACATGAAAATCATTGAGAACCTTGTCCATGACGTTACTCTAAGGCCTCATGTACATTATATCTCGGCCATCTAATATCTCGTAATTAGAAATCCATGAGTGAACTGAAACATAACATTTCTCGCGAAAGGCAAATAAAGAGAGACCAGAATGGACAGCTGAAGAGAGAAAGCTCTAGTCAACTCAGTCGCTCTTTGCTTACGATGTTCTATACAACATGCTTTATGCCGGAGTAAATAGCAACCCTGACTGCTGAATTCCATTCAGATACCAAGTTGAGTTCCTTACAGGTAGAATTCTATTCACCCAAAACTCCCAAGCGTTCCTGAGAGAAGTATTTTCCAAAAGAAGTTCTCCGCTTTTTGAAAGCTGAATACTGACAGTTCTGGAACTTCAACTTCTGTCCATCACAAAACCCCAGATTGATGTTGCTATGAACCTGAATGAAATTGGAAAATCTCAAAACTAGAACATATAGTATGAAGGGAAGTGGGGAAAGAAGTGGAAAAATGAAAGAAGAAAACCATCCAACTTATACAAGAATCAAGATTCACCATGACCACAGCTACCAGCAAACATGCTTCAACCACAACCTATGAAGTTTATGGGAAGGATGATTCCTTGTATTCTGTTACTTATGAGCAATCATCTCTCCAGGAATAGATAAAAATAACAATTCAAAGGAGGGTTGTTTTATGTAGTCAGCACTAAGCATAAAATTAAATCAGAGCTTTTTCAGTGACTTTGGATGCTAGTTAATAACAAAGAATCTATGTACACCCAATGGTAAAAGACTTTGCTTGGTTTAGTTTTGTTCAGTATGGTGTACACAACTTGATGACATTTAGCAGTAAGAAACATCTTGTCAGCTGGGGAAGACTATTGTACAATACATATTTATATTTAAAGCATGATACTGGTTATACCTATCCTCAAATTTGTTCTGAGCTCTCCAAGCTTTGCTGCGATTGAACATTGACACCCTGTTTTGGCTTTTGGTACCAGACATACATCATCCAGAAAACCCTCAGTAGTCCTCCATTTGCAAAATGCGGAATAAAAATGCGGCCCCAGTATGGATAATAAGGCCCCGGCAACTTAAGAAGAGTGAAGAATATAGCAGTTGCCATCAGATGCCAAGGAGCATCACCATCACCATCCTGAAGATCCAATAGCTAGGAGTCAATTTTATAAGGTACTGCACACATATCCACATTGAAAAACAATAAATAATGCCACATAATTGAACCTTGATAAGAGGAGACAGTTTTGATGCTGTTTCTTTCAAGATTCCAGCAACTGCAAACCCAAGAATGAATGGGACAGGAACAAGAACAAGCTTCCTTTCGTGTGCACAGTAGGACATCTCACTAAAGGAGGAAACTGCCAGTACAGGTGCACTCAGGTATTTGATGACATCAGCTGCAATGTTGAGAATAAATTGGATGATATTATCCAGCACTCTGCTCCACGGAAAGATTTTCACTGGTTGGGGAAGTTCATCCCACAACTTTGTAGCCCTATCCATGATATGGTCCAAGTTCATTTTTCCACGATCACCAGACTGTCCATCTGTCATGCTTATTGCACATGAGATACTGGGTCTAGTATTCGAAAATAGCATACTAGATTTAGTGCTTGAAAGGAAGCTTTGTCTACTCATATGACATGATGCGCCCTGTCAGAGGAAACAAGAAGATTAGCTGAATCATGTACAGAACTGAGAGATTTTACTATGTTATGTAGATGTTTTTGACCCCATAAAGAAGCAAGTGTTAGAAGTCCTCTTTAACATGCTAATTTAAGCAACAAGAAGCTATATCCTTTACCAATATTGCCAAGTCTAAACATTTTTCGTACCAAAACCCATCCACAACCCACTGAACAACCTCAGATACTCATTCAGGCAATCAGACAAGCAGCAGCAATGCCAGAGATGAATTGACTATTCATATCCTATAGAATCGAGTCCAACATTGACCACATTTCACAGTAATGTTTGCAGAATTTGTAACCGTAATATGGACAATGAAGTCCAGCAGGACCAGGACTATGATTTATTGGGTAAGCCAAAATTAAAGTGGACAACTTATAACTGCAAGGCATCAATGTTATGACTAATACTGTGGAGAAAGCTTTTATCCAGAGCAGCTAAGGACATTATGTTTGCATATATTTGCTTCTTGGATCCCGTAGATAATAGTACTACTAACTTTACGAATTATCCATATCGGGGAAAATAATTTTGTACATGACAAATATGACGATTTCATACAATGAAGAACAGTACAATTCAAAGCCATCCTAATGGAAGCATAAGGACTAAGGAGCTTCAATTATGTCCGATGGGTTCGGTTCATTTTTTCAGTTGCAACTGAAGATGATTCAAAATTTCTTGTTTTTTTAAGAAAATGACTCAAAGCTTCCTCCAACATACAATTTGGCAAACTTATCTTACCAACCACAACATAGATATGTAGCCTCCTGGCGCCTTTTTTTTTTTAATATATATAAGTAACAAATTTTATTGATAAGAAACGCTCAAATTTTACACCAAAGCTCCAAATCGGATAGCTTTAGAAGCATTATGGTGCTACAACCCCACTCTTCAGGAAGCGTTGTTGGAGAGAAGCACACTATCAAATGCTAAAGCTAACATGATAAAAGGAAACTTATGCTTAATAATAACACTCTAACCACCCACAATACCTCACCAGACTACGCAAGATTATTTGTAAGACCTCTCTTAGATAGTGGTCAGGTTCGACAAAACATACTCTCATGTTGTCATCATTCCAGAACATCATTCGTACCACTTGAGGTTGTTTTACCAAAATGATGTCACACGGCTTCCCCTAAATGATGCCAACACCACTAAAAAACAATCATAAGACATGATGTTCTCCGATATTTGGCCCATTTCCTCAAACACCCCATCAAAATCTTCAAACTGGCGTCCCTTTCGGATAGTGGTATTGAAATTAATAAGCATATTCATCAATTTTCATCGAATAATAGCAGAACTTTGTAAAATTTCTCACATGTTGTTAATTCAAGGGTTATCCTCAACATTCTCCAAACATAAATTGAACAGGAAATCGAAAATGAAGGTGGGAAGTTGCTTACTTGATGATGGCGAAGGGGGCGTAAGAGGGGCAAAGAGCATGACAAAGCCATGGTTGGTTGCTAATGCCGCTTCTCTCTCTCACCCCACCTGTGAATCTTCAGCAATTAGCACAAAATTCAGCTATCAACGAGGTACAATGGTCGATAAAATGGGATTTTGAAACCCAAGATAAAGTTGGGAAAGAGGAATTAATACAGAAGGTGGGAAATCCGAGCAAGAGAAAATCAAATGGGATGAAGATGGTAGAAGATTGCCTACGGGAGAGAGAGAGAAGAGAGAGAGAGAGAGAGAAGAGAGAGAGAGAGAGAGAGCGCAAACGGTGGGGCTCTACCGCTCTTGCCTCCTGTAAACAGTGAGGGAAAGATGTATGAACCTGGGCTACATAATTTCCCCGATTGACCAAATTGGTATTTTTTGTGGGCACTTCGCGACAATATGGTATTTTTTCAATCTCCGGCGACTTTAGGGTATTTTTGTGGCCACTTTTGGCACATAGGCCCAAAAATGGGGTTTTATTGAAAATCTCCGGCGAGATTCGACCTTAAAGTATTTTTAATAATTTTGTACCATTTTTTTTTCTTTCTTCTTTTCTTCCCCACTACTTAAAGAGTAAAAAATAAAATAAAAACAATGAAAATAAATGGTAAAAAAAATACATGAAAATGGAATCTCGCTGGAGATCCCCATTTTTGGGCCTATCTGCCAAAAGTGGCCACAAAAAATACCCTAACGTCGCCGGACATAAAAAAAATATCATGTTGTCGCGAAGTGGCCACAAAAAATACCCATTTGGTCAATCGGCGACATAATTTCACCAAAAAAAGCCTGGGCTACATAAAGTGACCCAAATTTCTGAAGGGTTACCACTAGACCCGTCAAACGGGTCGGGTGGGTCGGGTTCGATCATTTCGTGTTCGGGTTATTTTCGAGTCGGGTCGTCTTCGGGTTCGGGTCGGGAAATGCTCAACCCTGATACAGAGATGTCGGGTTCAGGTCGACCCACCGAGTCATGAACGCCATTTAAGGTATTTTTTTTCCGTCAATTTTTGACTAATAATCTTGCGAAAATTAAATATTTGTTATGAAATATTCTTTAGCATTGTACATCCAAGGGGGAGTGTTATGAAATATTCTATAGTGGATGTACAATATATTTCGGGAATATAATAATCTCTTGGAATATTCTAGATATAGGATATTTACTATATTGTGTATNTTGTGTATTTAGGGTTCTTGCTACCCAAGCAAACCCTACCTCCTCTTGTACTATATATATTCCTCATATGAGAATAATAGATACACCTCTATTCCTCCCACTCTCTAATTCTCTCTATATTCATAACAAAACTCAAGAAAGAAAGGAGAAAAAAAAAAAAAAAAAAGGTTTATGGACGTTGTTGATGTCTCGAATTACACAAGTCTCTTTACAAATATAGTTGTGGAAATCAACTACTACCAAAAAGGAACATGGTAATACAAAAAAATACTGTACGAGTTATACTGTTATAGTACACACCAAGAACCCCAAAACAAAAATTCACTTGGAAAATTAGACACACAAAATGTACAATCATCACCTACGCCAAACAGAAAAAAGTCACACCTGCTAATAATATGTTGTTCTTTTCTGAGTTCCTTTTGACCCTATCAAATGTGAGATTTGTATAATCTTCAATCAAAGATGAAAAAGATTTATAATACTTGTTGGCCCAACTACTATCGAATTTGATTCTCCAAATCCAACTCTTGAGACGGGCGATTGGGCCATAATTTGTCCGATGACCTCTCCCCTATGTCACTGGTCCGAGTCACTCGGTTTAGTGGCGATTTACTCAACTTGAATAATCTCCTTGGACCGCTCATAAACCCGGTCTGATTACCATTCTCATAATCAGCCGGCCCATCAGACTTTGGCGACCAGCCGGGTCCAGGCCGAGATATAAAAGGTGGACTAACCGAGAACCGCCACCGGTCCGGTTTAATTGGCATTCCAGTGCACCCAACACTCCTTGCCCGGTACCCAATCCTGGGGCTAATCAAACCCGGCAAATGACCCATATTCGGAGTGTTCACCAATTTGTTGCGTACCTCATCCGGTAACCTTAGCGTGAACCTCTCACAGTCTTCCACCAATGAGTGACCCGTTGAGTGTGACCTGGGCAATGTTATTGTTCCCCTACGACACCCCCCATCTTTAATCTCCTGCACTGGGCTCTTGATCATCACAACATCAGGTGACGGCGCAATACCTATAACCACATGATGATCATCATGGTTATTACGAGGCTGCTGTGTGATTTGATTCGACGGCTCTGATTCGTCCTCAGAGAGCTGGAGCTGCTGCACGAGCGTGTCAATTTGGCCGTGTTGTTGAGATTCCAAATCTGCCCTGCAAACAGGACACGTGACGTGGGATGCTAACCACGGTCCGATACAATCAGGGTGGAACACGTGGCTACATCCCGGCAAAAGCCGGAGAATCTCATGGTCGGAGAATTCGTTTATGCACACCGCGCACTCTAGCGTCCCTTTTCCAATCCGGTGCACTTTAACGTCGGAGTAGAGAAAAGTCGGGAACGCTTCGACAACAGCTGGGTCAAGCCCACGCGCCGCCTGTCTCCGCCACCCTGCGGCGCCGTTTCCGCCACCAACACGGCCGCCGCCGCTGAGGTCGCCGATGCCGAGGCACATAGCGTAGTGTCTAAGATAGACAGAAACGAAGCCGACGGTGAAGAAGATTGCGATCATGACGACGAGGACGGTAGCCATTGGCGGGCTGTAATCCGGGCCTGGAGATGATGGGCTGCCCATCATGTCAGGAGGTGATTCGTGTTGTTGGGCCGTGATGGGTGGTGGAAAGCGGGCCAGAAGGCCCAATATGGTGAGCCAGGAGATGACATGGCGGTGGTTTTGGATAGGCATGCCACTCCTAAGCTTGTTGGGTTTTTGGAAGTGGTGGTGGTGGTGAGAAGAGTTCTTAAGAGAGAGAAAAAATGGAGTGGGAGAGAAGAGGAGTTGACTTGGCAAAGGTGGGGCCCGTATTGGGTTGGCTATGGAATATGGATGATATTGGTGATTGATGAGTTTGTGATACTTAAACTAGTTTGTATAAACTTGTCAATGGTCACCACGTACTTAAGTTAAGTTTGCCCTTTGCGTTTTTGTTTGTGAATTGCTATATATAGTAATATATTCATGGTCCAATGTCATAACTCATAACATTATCCTTCACATATCCACATACTTTTAAGGTGTTGATTGATTGATTATGGGTTGGAACTTATGATTTAGCATTTAGGGGACATTTGAATTAGGGGTAGCAAAGTGGGTTAAACGTTTATTAGATTTACTTTGATGATTATCTAGGGGCTAATATGTACCAATGTCATATTGGTGCCAATTTTGATTTCATATATTGATACATTATCCAAGTGTGTTGCAATATTTATAGAAAAATTTGCCGCCAACCCCTCTATATCATAGGTTTTTTGTGAAAACCCTCTTATAAAAAAAAAAAACTTGTAAGGAACCCCCCTATATGAGTAAAACCTTTTAGTAAAACCCATCTCCGACAACTTTTTGAATTTTCCGCTGGGTTTATATTTTTTATGACCGTTTTGCCCATTTATAGTGGTTTTATACCGTTTCCCCTTATTTTGCCTAATTTTCTACCCCCTCTCCGTCACCTCTCTCATCCCCTCAATCTCTCTCCCGCCTTTGATTACTATTGTAGTTGTATTTGTTGTAGTTGTTGTTATTTTTCTTCTTAAATTGGCTCGAAGGAAGCCAAATGTATTTGGATTACTTAGTTCTATTTGCTCACCCCTCTTTGTAAGATGTAAGGGTGAAAGTGTAATTCAAGCAATCCCATATTTGCATATTCTTTGGTCACATTTTCATGAGAGAGATTGAGGGAATGAGAGAGATGACAAATGTGGGGTTGAGTTAGTTGCATTAAATCAGATAAATTAAGGGGGAAAAGGTAGAAAACTAATAAATAGGGGCAAAATGGTCATAAAAAATAAAAACCCACCGGAAAATTCAAAAAGTCGCCGAAGAGGGGGTTTACTAAAAGGTTTTATTCATATAGGGGGGTTCCTTACAAGCTTTTTTTTTATAAGGGGGTTTCTCACAAAAAACCTATTATGTAGGAGAGTTGGCGGCAATTTTTTCATATTTATATTGTACAAAATAAAGATATATACTAACACAGGTATTTCAAATTAATATTTCACATTATAAGAACACATGTAATTGTCTAATTATTAGGCACAACTCTAATATGTTTAACAACCTTCCAAATACAACTACATAAGTCTTATTAAATAATTACCTAACATTAATTCATCACTTATATATTAGAATTTCATCTTTAATTTGTACCCCTTATTCCAAGCATTTTGGTAGATAGAGCTAATCCAATAATTTTGGGGTGTTTACAAATTCATACTATATGTTTAATTTTTGTTGGTGGGGTAGGGGTGGAGTTTTTTTGTTATGTTTAGTTAGGTTTAGTTAGGAATAAAGTAATACTTCAAGAACTTAATCGTGCCGTCATCAATTGTTGGCCCTGCTTCAATAATTATATGCGTTAAACCCGATAAAAAATAACCAGCCCACCCGACCCACCCGCTTTTGGGACGGGTTTGGGATGGAATATTTGGCCCGAAATTATTTTTCGGGCCGAGTAGGTCCGATCCGAACAAATTTTAGGACGGGTTCGGGATTCAGTCACGGCCCGTTTTTAGGCCCGACCCGGCTTGAAATCTATTTTTCTTTAAAAAAAAAATATAAATAAGTAAGGGATAGTGCCATCAAGCAGAACTCATATTAACACAACGGGGCTGACCCCTCTAAAAATAGAAAGAAAAAGAAAACAATCAAAGCTGTAAGAGAAAAGAAAAAGAACGCTGAAATCATATAGCAGAATTGGTGAGTTTTATAAGCTATTACAGGAGTGAAATACATATCAATCCAGCTACAAAAAAAAACAAACAAAAAAAAAAATAAACAAACAAATTCTATGCCACCAACCACATAAGAGCATTACTGTGCAACCCACATGACAAGTACAAGGAAAATCACTACAAGTCCACAACAACTTGAGAAATATTTTGATGAAATCCAATACGTAGAGCAGTAGTATAAAAGATCAAGTACTTTGACAAACGAAACGAAACGAAAAAAAAAAAAAAAATATGGGCAGCCCAATCCCAACCCGAAGTCTGAACGGGACAGGTACGTAATTAGGTATAATGGCCCGTTAGCAAGTCGGGCCAACCCGGCCCAAAATTATGGGAATAATTTTCAGCCTACAACCCGCCCAAACTCGACCAGACTCGAGTTTTAATCAGGTCTAATCTGTGTATATCTTGACATTAATCAATTAGTAATATTAATATTGAGCAATAATTATAGCTAAAATTGCCTAACCTATGGGATCTCAATTTCATTTTCGTTCGACTAGCGCTCTTATATAAGGATAAGCTGGCCCCTCAAAAAAATAAAAATAAAAATAAAAATATAAGGATAAGCTGAGATAATGGACCCAAATTTATTAAAATAAATAAATAAAATCATTTATATGGAATTCTTCTTCACACTGATTAAATAACACTCTAAATGACATAGAGAATAAAGTTTGATCTCAGCCCAAGGGATTAGAAATGCCTTATATTTAGATTAATAATTGAGGGCGTGAAAATGATGCCTCAACCAGCTGCAATTGCAAAATAGATTTTGGAAACGCAATCCTTGTTTTCTATTCATCCATTTTCCCTCTAGAATATCTTCTTCTTCTTCCTCTTCCTTTTTTTTTTCCCCCAACATCCTATGATAATTTTTTTTTCTTTTTTTTTTTTTTGTTGAGTGTTAAGCAATTATTCATTCATTTTGAAAAATATTGAATCCATGAAATGATATATTCTTCGGAATACATATGTACAACAAAAATAGTGTACAAGTGAATTTATTCTCATATATATTTGAATAAACGGGTCAGAGCGTGTTAGTTCGTATTAAAAATCTCAACCGTAACCTAATCCGTTTAATAAACAGGTAAACTCGTGTCGACCTATTTAATTTATTGTGTTGAAAATCCCAACCATAACCTATTTATTTCGTGTCCGGTTCGTATCGTGTTATCGTGTCGGGTCAACTTTTGCTAGCTCTACCTCTACCTCTACCTTCAGTGTGGTGTCCCACTTTGCGACAGACGATTTCTTCACTTATAGATCGCTCCCACTTAAGCCCATTATACTATGAATCAAAATTAAATAGGCCAATTGACGTAGATGTATATGGGTTTCGGCCCAAAAATATACGAGGAAGGGGGGGTTGATGACGTGGCAGCGTCAGAAAAAGTCCATGGTTTTTGAGTGAACCATTTCCAGGGAATCACCAAAATCAGGTTCCGCCCGCGGTTTCGCCGCGCCAAACCAAACTAGACCTGACTGAGCAACCAAAGAAGTGGGTCCCTTATTTGCCGGGGATTCATATTCATAGGACCACGTGTACGGCTGTTTGTTGTCCCAACTTGATCTTTGTCTTCATCAATCACACCAACTTACTTACCTTGTGACCACACCATCAAACCGTAGCAAATCATCCATTCTCTCTGTTTATTTCATTTTTTTTTTTTTTTTTTTTGGAAAGTAGGGTTGGTGTATTTGCTAGAGTATCAAAACATGAGTTTATGTGGATTGATTAGTCCACAGATTTATGTTGAAGTTAATTTGTATGGATATTAGGTCTCGAACCAACTATCTTATTTTTATTTATTTTTTTGATAATTAATCAACTGTCTTAATTATTGTTCAATCATTTTCACACCTATATGATATCGATTGTTTGAACATATGTGGTGGCTATGACAAATAGAGCAAATAAGGATTAATTGTAGAATGTGGATAAGTTTTCTACCTTATCTGTATGAGTTAAAATTTTCAATAGAGATACTTTAGAAGTTTAGAGTTTTCCCATCAATTTGTCTAGTGCTTTCATTCTTCTAAGTGCCTTAGTTGTGTCAACTCAACCACTCAAGTTTAAGCACAACAAAGGGGTGGACTTGTACGTAGGTGATACTCAAATTTTATGAAAAGTGTATGAAACATAAAAAAATTCAACAAAAACCAGGCTATGATAGTGAAGAGGATTAATTCAACATAATAGGTAACAAAACTCTGTTAATTTATATTAAAATATGTGTCTATTTGTCATGTATACTAGATTAAATCACAATAGAATCGAAATTATTCTTTCATATTCACTTTATCCGATTGTTTAATCTACATTACTATATTATAAAAGTGACTGAGTATTATTTTTGAACAAGGAGAAAAGAGTTGAACATAATTAAATACAAGTATCTATTAATCATTTATTTGTTTTTTACAAAATTACTATGCTATGCTATGATGAGTGTGATAATTCTAGTGTGATTATACCAAGAAGAAAATGTGCTTTAATTTTTGGTTGCCACATTCTCAAAAAGCAAAATATACGCCTCTGGGAGCCCACCAGCCTAACTAAATTAGCCTGCTCGATAATTAGTACTATTACTAATACAAGTTAATGCTTCAAGAATTCCCACCTAAAGTTAATGGAGTACTCCTTATTACTACTACTAATTGTTATCTAATCGTGTTTAGGACTAAAGTATGTGGATTAAAGTAGGTTTCATTGCACTGATGAGGAATATGATGTTTTACTACTTATCAGTTGTCAGTGCAAATCAGTAGTGTCATGAAATAGAAAAAGTGTAGCAATGGCAACGCAATCGTCAAAAAGGAAATAAAAAAGAGAGAAAAAGGCGTTTAATAGTGATGGAATTATTGTCGGAATCTCGCCAATAACATCATCTCTGCAGCCAATTCCTCTTTAGTGTCCGTACACCGTCACAAATTTCGCATCCTTTCACTTCTAACCGTGTCCCACGAGGACAAGAAAAGCAATTCTTTAGTCTTATACTATTTGGAACCCCCAAATGACTAAATGGGTATTTTTAATGACCACAGGTGGACACCACTGGCATTAGGCCAAAGTTCGGGACATGGGGGGATCTACATATATATAACACCATGGGTATGCACGTGCATACCCACACTATATACAATTTTCCTTAAATTCGGTTTCATTTTAAGGAAAATATTTATTAATATGTCAATAGTGCATACCCTACATAAACTTTAGGCCACTATGCATACCCAATATAATATTTCTGGATCCACCACTCGTTCAGGGGTACCACAAGAAATTTCCGTTTATTTTTTTTATTTTTTTAATAATGTATAGTGACTTTTAATGAGGGCATTTTTGACATTTTGCATTTTCTGGTAACTATTTGATTGGAAAGTAGATATGAGGTCCTTCAATCACCAAAAAAATAGTTCAGGTCCTTGAATCACCAAAAGGTGAAAGTTCAGGTCCTTATAGTGGTGTTAATTCGTGCTTTTGAAAGCTAATTGCGGGACGGAGGGAGTACTATACTATAGGAGTATTTGTTAATGAAAAAAATAGTCCATTTAAGACAGCTAATTGTAATTATTTTAAACACAAACTATAATTTATTCATTAAGGTAAACTCTTTAATGCCCTAGCTAATAATCCTAATATATTACCTAATCATTTTGAGATTTGAATAAATAATAATATACGAGAGAAACAAACAAGTTATAGAATTGCACTAAAGTGAAATGAAATAAATGAAGGATGAGACGATGAATGAAATGAATAGAATAATTTGTGCATTCTGATAAACATTCGTATGAAATAATTTTTACAAGGACAAAGCAAGGATCTAACACTAATACATGCAAGCAATTATTATAGATCTTTGTATTTGTTAATGGAGGGGTCATAAACAATGAAAAATCATATTTGTGAGACAAGCATGCTTTTTTTACATTTCCATATTAAGAGTTGAAATTGTGAAGGAACCGATTCAACCAAATCATGCACAGGCCCGCCCTACCTTGTGCTTAGAAGGCTCAACTATATGAGCAAGGGGGCTTCTCAGGATTCGAACTCAAGACCTATTTGGTCACTGAAGCTCTGATACCATGTGAAGGAACCGATTCAACCAAAAGCTTAACCTGATGGTTGTAGGCCCAATCAAATATTTATCTCCTATTAGAAATTGTATAAGGGGCCACGACCTACCCAAGTCCAATAATAACTTCATCTCTCGATTCCTACTTATGCTATATTCGAAATTGTGTGTTGGGTCGATGAGGTGTTGGCCTAGTGGTTAAAATTAAAACTCTTGATATATTAGGTTTCAAGTCCGATTTCCACCCCCTCGATGCCCTATTATATGTGAATATTTTGTGCCGGCCTCTGTGCCTCTTTAATTTCAGAAAAAAAAAACACTCCAAAAAAATAAGAATTTGTGTGTGTTGGACCATGCAACTTAGCTACATTGGGGCAGGTTTGTAGTTTTGTACCCACGGTGCCAAGGCTCTTAGGTAGTCGTATTTTAGTAGGTATTGGCATTCCATAATATTTTTTGCACACATGTATACGTGCAGGCTATAGAACGGCTTAGGCTCGTGGAATGAGCGAGGTTTGCGGATATGCCACATGCTATATATTAACGCGTTGCTTGCTAATTTATTCTATCTAAACTCTGCATTTATCTGGTTTTTCCTTCACCGCTGGGTTGTAATTTGTTAGCTAGGTCTATAATAAACACTTCATAGATCGATTAGAAGTTGATTAAATTACTAGATTATACATGTGTTAGCTAATCAAGGTGATGATTAATTAGAAAGTGAGAGGCAAATGTTTATTGATTATTACTGCGGTAGGGACCTAGATTTGCACCAAACCCCTAAATTCCGTTCTTCTTCTTCCCCTTCCGTGGAATTTTGCATTCTAATTATACTTATTAGTGTTTGTAAAATGACCAAGTCTTAATGATTAGGAAGGAGTAAATATTTAGAACGCTACTTCAAGCAATATGTGTTCATTTCAACTTATGTAATTAACATTTACATCACTTTTGATCAGATCATTTCTTTTGAAATGAACACACCAATCCTCCTTCCTTTGTTTCTCGATCAATCGACCATTTTACAATGTGAAAAATATTATTTTTGTACATGGTCATTTCTTTTACAACCATTCGTTTTCATTTAATATGTGACTCTTCATAAATATAAGAAAGATGTCCATATTATATAAATAAGAGATCTTTAATTTTGGGAAAATGAGATTATTCTACTATTTATAATCATTATCTGAATATTTGTGGCAAAAGTAAATTAACCACTTAGTATTATAGATAATGGGGGGAGTATCTTATATTTATTATTAATTTTAAAGCTACAGTATACTTCTATTTAATTCCCGTAATTAACTTCATAAGATGCTTAATGTAACATAAGCATGGCAACTGTACGTGATTTCTGATGGGAAAGTTACCTTGAGTATATCCACGATTACATTAGACATTTCGGGATAATGATTGATTATTAACTACTCCCTAATCACATAGATTAGTCCTAGTTCTAAGAGAAACACTGGTATATAGTTATAATTAAAGATCTAAACACTTGTCAAAATTGCACAAAGTACGAGACTAAATCAGCCATCGAACGAATCTCTTAAACAACGGAATTAGTGATATAATCAAGAAGATGCCAGTTAGGCAAATGGTATTTCTCGTGTTAGAAAAGAAATTCTTAGGACAAAATAACATGTCAGTTTTTAATTTGTAGCAAAATCTCGTACTATAATAAGGTGAAATTTGCGTATATAAAATACTGGAGAGTGTGGTTTAATAAAACTAGTATTCCATCGAAGAACCCAAGAATTAGAGGGGGTATGAAACTCAAGAAGGAACTCTCAAGGGAATGTCTTATTGAGAATAGAGCATATAGTCAAACATAAAATGATAATAGTGTATATGCACAGGAATAATTTATCATAATTAAGATTTACACAAAGATGCTCTATCAGTATCATGTCTGTTAGTTACTCCATATAATTACAGTAAGAAAAGGAATAAAGATAAATTGTGTTTCTTTGGGGAAATGAAGAAGCAGGTAGAACTATATTATACTCCATATTGTTGAAATAGAAAACTAATGCAATTTTTTTAGTTTTGATTAAACTAAAGCAAGTGATCAACCCTGCAACCGTCCATGCCAAACACTGCAACACGGTCGTGTGGCCTGGCCTATAAGGCCCAACTGCATACGTTTCAATTCAAGCCAAGTTCTTACCATAATTGCCAATACCTGCTCGATCGCCTCCATTTGGGACGACATAATCCATTTTGGCCTCACTTGTTCTTCATCTCAGCTCGTCCCAAGCCTTGATCTTGAACGTTTCCTGATTCTTGGGATTGAACTTACCATACTAAGGTCGACTCTAATGACATAGTTAATAGTTTCACATATCACAGTAACACGCGATGAAATGGCTATAGTTTTTTTTTTCTTCGGACAATTAACAAGGAGAGACTACCAATATAATATAACTTAAACCAGATCACTAGGAACACATAACAAGACGGTTATCATTTGCACAAAAATACACACATTTGTTATTATATACAATAAAGGTCACACAAGCCCCTAACGTTTTAACTATTGGCTATACAAACCCCCAACGTTGAAAATGGGTCATCTAGACCCCTAACGTTTCAATCTTGGTCGTATAGACCCTTGTGTAGCCAGAAATAGAGAGAGTGAAGTACACTCTCCGACGACATTAACATAAGTTTTAT